>VZRI01000875.1:0-35311 GCA_013397515.1 Upupa epops | reverse complement strand
CAGGAGAAAGTTCTTCACAGTGAAAGTGGTGATAAGCTGGAACAGGTTGGCCAGGGAGGCTGTGGATGCCCCCTCCCTGGAAGTGTCCATTGCCAAATTGGATGGGGCCTTGAGCAACCTGGTCTAGTGGGAGATTGTCCCTACTCATGGCAGAGCGTTGGAACTAGATGATCTCTGAGACTCCTTCCAACCATTCTATGAATCTATGAATGAATCTTACCTTATCCATGCCAAGTCAGGTCTTTAAGAAGGTGCAGCACAAGGAAAAGAACAAACGGCGAAAAACTATTTCTGCTGTGTGCCTCTCAAACTCAAGAGAAGACTAAGCAAGTTCTTCCAAGGTAGAACTTGTAAGAAAACAAACCAAAAATGTAATCATGCATCCACTTCTCTCCTAAACAACATGAGGGAGTTGTGGTTCCAAATAGTCCATTAAAAAAATAAACCACCACCTGTTAAGGAGAGAAATGCTAATTCATTACCATGAACCTGGCAAACACATGTGTTCTCTAACAGACCCCATCTGCTCTGCTTTCTGCAAAGGTGAAAACAGTATATAAATGTGTATGTGCTCCTGACCTCTTTGCAGCAAGTTGTAGTGGGGAAAAACTTGCCTTTCAATCTGTGCCATTTCCTGGTCTCATTGCCACAACTGGGACCACAGTGCAACTCTTTTTCCTCTCTGTAGGGTCACCACTTACGCTTCCAATTGGAAAGCTACTGTAAACGATGGAAGATTTCAAAACAGCTCATATCAGGAAAGCAGCCAAGTCAGTTACTAGATGCCTCCTTTCCTCAAACTATTAAGCTTGCAGTGTCAGAGAGAAGAAACTAGCCCTGAGCACTTAGAGGAGTTTTAAGTGCTAACACATCATCATCCCTCTGGACTGCTGTTAAAAACCTAGCCCTCTCCTGCCAGACAGTAGGGCTCTTAGAGCTCAAGTCAGAAAAATCTCTTGAATTCTTGTCTATGGTGAATCTGGAGAAGAGCCTCTAGCACTCAAGTAATAACAGTTACAAACAATGAAGCATCTATTCACAGAATGGTTTAGGTTGGAAGGGACCTCAGAGATCATCTAGTTCCAACCTCCCTGCCATGGGCTTTGAACACTTCCAGGGTAGAGCAGCCACAATCTCCTAGTTCCAGTGCCTCACCACCCTCACAATGAGGAATTTCTTCCTCAGATCAAATCTAAATCTGCCCTCTTTTAGCTTGAAACTATTCCTCCTTGTCCTGTCCCAAGAGTCCCTCATATAAAGTCCCTCTTCAGCTTTCCTGCAAGCTTCTTCCTTCAGATACTGGAGGGCTGCTGTAAAGTCTCCCCAGAATTTACTCTTCTCTAGGCTGAAGAGCCCCAGTTCCCTCAGCCTGTCTCCATAGCAGAGGTGCTCCAGCACTCTGATCACCCTTATTGCCTCCTCCAGACTGGCTCCAACAGTTCCTTGCCCTTATATTTGGGAATCCAAAACCGAATGCAGGACTCCAGGTGAGGTGTCTCAAGAGCAGAGAGGGTGAATCAGCTCCCTTGAACATCTGGTGACATCTTGATGCCACTCAAGTTTTTGACTGATAATTTTCCATTTAGCCACCCATACCCCTCCTCCACCTGCTCTCCTCTCATCTATTCTAGAGCATTTCACAGCTACTCATACTATACTAGATCTCCCATTCTGCTCCAGCACTCAAGACCCATGCCATCACTTCACACAACACTATCACCATCTCCAGCTCGAAACAGTTCTGCTCTTAACAGAGGACCCAATATATATTCAAAAAAGCCCCACAAATCATAGCAAGTCATTTTCTTTCATACACTGCAGTTAAAATTTCCCCAGCCTTCCACATACACCATGTCAGTTCCTCCCACTCCCTGATAATACATTTCCATCTATGCCCTACATCGTAGCTTTACACATTTCGCAGATCCATTCCCTGCTTAGCAATACTTAGCAATAAGACCCCTTTAAAGAAGGATAATTGTGGATTTCATTTGAGCACAGATTTGTAATGGGCCAATCTGTAAGCCCTTTACTAAGCTTTCAAACTCCACACCAGGCAAGACTTTGATCTTTAGCATGACCAGCAGCATAGTCCTAAAAGCAAAAGGTGGAATGCAGAGGAGAGAAGGTTGCATCTCAGGTTCTTCTAACAGTACTGCACCCTCTCTGTAAGAGTCTTCCCTTGGAGCTATGCTCTTCCAAGCCCACTACTAAACCATAGAATCATGAGGGATAGAAAGGGATCTCAAAAGATCATCTAATCCAATCCCTCTGCCACAGCAGAATCACCTAGAACAAGTCCCACAGGAACACATCCAGGCGGGTCTGAAATGTCTCCAGAGAAGGAGACATCACACCCCCCCAGGCAGCCTGTTCCAATGCTTCATTACCCTCACCATGAAGAAGTTCCTTCTGATATTTATAAGGAACTTCCTATGTTCCAGCTTTAGAACCCATTGCTTCTTGTCCTGTCATCAGGACATCCTCCTGACACCCACCCCTCACATATTTATAGACATTAATCAGGTCACCCCTCAGCCTCCTCTTCTTCAAGCTCAAGAGACCCAGCTCCCTCAGCCTTTCCTCATGTCCCTAAGCTCCAGATCTACATGACTTTAAAACACACCCAGGGATGGTGACTTTACCCCTCCCTGGGCAGCCTGCTCCAAAGCCTGATGGCCTTTTCCATTAACAAGTTTTTCCTAATGTCCAACGCAAAATTTACCTGATGCAACTTGAGACCATTTCCTCTTGTGGGAAGAAACCAAGCCACTCCTCTCTACAATCTCTTTCAAGTAGTTGTACAAAGCACTAAGATATGAGTACCTGAACACAGACTATTGTAGCATGAAACAGTAAGAAACCAGGGATGTATGTCAAACAGGTGCTCACCTTATTAACACACAAACACACAGAGCTTATCAGAGGTGCCAAGGGCACAGATATTTGCCTGCAGCTGTGTCACCACCATATTCTCTAGCTAGTGTTGATTCAATTCAATGGACATCAAGTTAATCCCACAGGACAGTATTGTTCACTTTTATAACAGCTTCTGACCTCATTTCTGTGTTTGAGTCCTACTGTAGTGTCACAACTAAATGTGGCAGGCAACAATCCATGCTGTCAGCAGCCAGGGCCTGCCCTTTCTTCTTTCGAAGCTTTCATTCATTCCTGCATTTTTCTGAAGTCATGCTGCTTCAACAACAGCTGATCCAGATGGTGGATATTTGGATTTCAACCTTCCCACATGGTGACGCAGCTCAAGAAAATAAAAACTGTTGCTACCTGCTGCTGACCTACTTCTTTCTTTAATCCGTCTCCTGCCACACGACAGAACAAAACACAGGTGACTGAGCAAGTCTTCCACACCTACCCACCACCATGTAGCAAACACAAAATTACCTTTGTAGAAGGAGGAGAAGGGGGGAAAGAAATAAAAAAAAGGAGCATGATCTAGCAGGGGAACAATTCTCACCTTTATCATAGTCATCTTCCTCTATTGCTTTTTCCTGAAGCCTCTGAAGCTCTAAGATCAAGGATTTTATCTATGCAAAGAGAAAAAAAAATTATAAAGTTGCATTTGAAAACCTTAATCTCTAACTAATGTAAATTTAGTTGATTACTACATTGCTAGAATAGCCCCATTTTGAGAAGTTAAGCCCAACATTTGTAAGGGTACAGATCTATTTGGAAGTCAGCTAAGTGCAGCTGCTTGAGCCAACCATGGCTTTAGTCCAAACACATGCAGACAGTAACAAACAGTATTTCTTGAAAAGCAAAAACCCTGGGTTTATTTGAAGGGTGAAAAATACAAGTCAGGATTATTAGAGAACTCTGACAGTGTAACATATACGAGTTTTGCACAGAATACATCCAGAGTTTCCATATGCAATCCACATTTTCTTCTGTAAGTAAAGTATTTTGCAGCAGATACACTCATGGTCTGGCACAGAAGATTTTGTTCATGTGCAGCCAACGACATTTCCTTAACAATATAATTCAGGCTTACCTGCAGAGCGCTGACTTTTGCGCTTCCAGAGAAGTTCAAACATTTCAGAAATGGGGGGGTGGGGAGCAAAAAACACCAAGAACACCTGTATAAGATACAGAGTTCCCTGACCAACTCTGACCACAGTGAAGTTACTGCTTCTCTTTGTTAATATGAACAATACAGTCCCATGTTTTAGACTGACTAGAAATTCGTGATGGGAAGTGCAAGTCCAAATGCCATTGCAAGTTCTTACTCATAGAAGAATTTGGTGAGAAAGCAGACAATCCTCTCCTCATTGTGATGTCAGCCAGAGCCTCACATGGTTACCGTTATAAAACAGAAAAGTGTTTTCTCCTCATTAAATTTATCCATAACCTGTACCAAACAGGCTGTTACCAGCACTGAAAAAGGTCAGCCTGGAATAAGCAGCAGCACATATTCTCATAGCCCAAAGCCTGAAAAGTACTTGGGAAAGCATTTTGCAACACAAGAGCATTCATTCTTCAGACATGCTGCATTTCTAAGAGATTTTTTTCACTCCTCCCTTATTCATATTTAAATCCATATATTTAAACTCCAAGAGAAAAGTAGGTATGGCCAGCCACAACTTGGTTATCATGACTACACACAATCAACACATAGATTAGGCAAGGTGTTTAAATGAATGGTGTCTCTTCTAAATACAGTCAGTGAAAGAGCACTAGTTAGAAAAGTTAAAAAAAACCCCAGAGTATCACAAAATATTTGATTCATAGCAGGCTACAGGATGCTCCAAAAGAAAACCAAAACAAACAAAAAAACCCTAACACTATAAATATTTCATTTTCCTCAAGGCTTTATTTTCTATGAATTTGGTTTTTCTATCCTTTTTTTCTCTGAGACTGTCAAGGAGCGTGCAACACACTGAAGGGACAAGCTCTGAGCCCTCACCATAAGTCTTCTGTATCTTATGCCATATCTTTATAGAGTTCTAGAGAAGCCTGCAGTAGGAAGGATTCAAATTACGCTTTTTCATATATACGATGTGTAACAACCATCTATGCTGAGAGCAGAGCTTTGCTGTTCATTGCAGTGTTCATTCCATCACACACTCACAGTGGCAGGTCATTTATAGTCTACCTGGGCACCACAGCTCAGGTACACCGAGGCCAAAGTGACTGATGCTGCACAGTGAAGAGCTTTTCATTTGCAGGCTTGTAAGACATTTGGAGCTCAACTAACCAAAGAGCTGCTGGAGTGTGGCATGTCCTAGGTCTGTACCATGTGATGATCACTTAAAAAAAAAGACACAAAAAGTGTGATTTTAACAACTTTGGGATTGTCTCCTTTTCTTGACTACAGTTGCCTTTGGTCCTTTCTGAAAAGTTGAGACTTGCTGATTATCATTACAATAGGAAGGTGTTTCAAATTAAACATCCACAAGTAGCTAACCAAGGGCAAAGACATCTGAGGGCACAAATCTCCACTCCTCTCTTCCGTGAATTAATGAATACAGAAATTAAAGACAGCGGTGTTTCTTTTGTGCCTACCAAATAAGCCTGCTGAAAAGATAGAAAAATAATTTCCTGTTTTGATTATGTTCTATATTCCCAAATTTACAGACCATTAATTTCCCAAACCATCCCAGACTATTGGCACATTGTCATTCCAGGCATGAAGCCAAAAGAAACTGCTCCATGTCAATGCATGTGAAGTCTGTAAATAAGAGAATCTAGTTTGAGTCCTACACATATGAAAAGTATCGGAGAGCATCACAAGCTCAGCTTAGATGCTGTGAACAATAAAGAATAAAATTTTCTCAACATTCTGTCTTACCCAGACACAGAGACTGTGCAAAGTCTCCCCACAGCTGGTTGGTTCATCAGGACTATAGTTAGATTCATCACCTTGAAGGTCTTTTCCAACCTAAATGATTCTGTGATTCTATATACAACTAAAAACAATGAAGTACATCTCAGCAGGTATACAAACTGAGTTTTTGAAAGGTATCCCAGAAACTCAGGGCACTAGCAAGACCTGATAAACCCAGAAAAACCTACCACACCAGAAAACCATCACCACCATCCACTTAGCCCACCTTGAGCAAACTTGTGAAATGCATCATGTCCACATTGATTTCTGAATTACTGCTTCCTGCATGCACAGTAAAGCCAATATTTGACTCCTTACTGGAGGTAAGTTAAGCATGGTTTCTCTTCAGTGCCCAACCTGCCATTCCAAAACCTGTATAACAAAACAGCAAGGATCCTTCTGAAAAGTTTCAGCACCACATTCACCCACAAACACCACACTGAATGAGAGTGCCTGCCTATGTGGTTGGTATACATGCATACAAGAAGGCAAAATACTCCATGAACAGGCACTGATTTGAGGTGGAGTTTAAAAAAACAAAAGGTTTAATTCCCAGTTGGAGTTAGAGAAGGGACTTGACCACAATTTTCCTTCATACAGAAAGAGTGCCCATCTATTAGGTTAGAGGCTACTCTCATACAGGTGCCTCACTCCCAGAAATCTTTGGCTCAACTTACACACTTCCAATTATGAAGTTTACAGAATAGTAGGGACCTCTGAAGATCATCTGGTCCAATCCCCCTGCTAGAAAGGGGATCACCTAGAGAAGATCACCCAGGAACACATCCAAGTAGGTTTTGAATGCCTTCAGGGAAGAGTCCACAGCCTCCCTAGGCAACCACTTTGTGTTGTTAAATCATGGTGTGTGGGGAAAGCTTGAGAAAAATCAAATGTCTGACAAATTCAGTACTTGCTAAACCATGGGAAAAGTCCATGGTCAGCTGAACCTGTTTGGAGATGCAGTAAGACTTAATAGACCAGGAGATAAAGTTGAAGCAACTAACTGGGATGGTGTTTAGTGAGTGCTGGAAAACTAACATACTAACCACAATGATGTCATGGGAAAATTACAGCGGTGAGGCTACAAGCTGGAGGGTATAAAAGGGAGGCTTTGCACACAAAGAATTGTCTTCAGATGCATCTCTGGAGTCTGTGCTTTCAATCACCCCAATGGTACTTTAAGAAAGGAGTTCTTATGATCCCCAAACATTGCACTACATATACTCCAAACTGCAAAGAAAACAGCCATTTTCAGTAGAACATGGGAGCGGGACACTGCCACATCAGCTGGTTTGTTTTAAAGAACAAAGAAGAAAATTAAACCAGTTCTCTCACTTCTCTTATTCAGAGTGCTACCGTAAATCTCTATGGAGAAATGCTAAAAAAGCCAGTATTAACCCAGCTCTTACATCAACTTTTGACTTTTTTTACTTTGACACTGGAAATACATTTCAAGGGTCAGGGGAAGAATCAAAGATGAAGTGAGATGACTAACCTTTAATGTGCTGCGGATGCCAAGCAGGCAATCCTGGATTGTCGGTTCATACTTTTTCACCAAAGTATCCCAGTTACAGTCACTAACAGTAAAGCTACTTTCATAGCCTGAGGTGGCAGAAGAGCCAGCAGATGCTGCATCTGAGGAATCCATAGAAGATGAAAATGTTGCTTCTGTGTCAGAAACGGTCTCACAGTCCTGTAGTTTATCATTCACTGGGCTCTCACTTTCATACTCCAAGTCCTTATTGGGCCTGGAGAGCTTTGCATTGCTTCCCAAGTGCTCACAAGTTTGCACCATCTCTTCTGGCTTCTGCTGACAGCCTGCAGTGCTGTGAGGCAGAACATACTCAGCTTCCTCAGCAGCTGGCCTGCCATCAGCATCGCTTACTCCAGATGCCTGCGCATTCAGCGAGAGCTGTATGAAGCTGAAGTTTGAACTGAAGTTACCATGCTCACCAACAGAAGGAGAAACAGCATCTGTGGTTTGATATTGACAGTTGTTATTCACTTCTGCCTGGCCCAAAGCACATATGTCTAGGGGCTTGCTCACTTGAGCACTGTGGCTTTCTGGCCATGTGCAGCAAACAACGGGAACATCGCCTTTGCTCGCCGTTGCCGCAGGATAAACTGCTGTCACTGCCCTTTCTGACTGGGGATTCCTGCAACATGGAAGATTTTTGCAGCATCCTGATGTATTTCCAGTAGTAGCCGATGTTGTTACCCCATTAGCAGGAGCTGTGACATCACTCACTGCACTACGGTGTAAGAATTGAAAGTCATTTTGGCAGAGAGCGCAGTTCTCAAAGCCTCTACACTGCTGCCTGCCACGTTTGAGCTCTTCTGGGCCCAACAGTTTGCAGGCACCCGGGGACTGAAACTCTACCTGCTGCTGAGCTTCTGGCCTCATGTACCCAGGTCTTTTCACCAGGTTTTTTTTCCAAAGAGTGCCTGCAGGCATTAAATGCTCCTGACCATCTGTGGAAGGGGAAAAGAAAAGTCATTGAAGTGTTTCTGTAGTCTTCTAGGCTTAACATACTTTAACGTTGGAAAATAATTGTTTCATGATTTTCAAACAGTGCATCGCTTTCCATTTCAACAAAAAATACTGACAGTGCAGCAGATGGAGAAGAAAAGATGGTGAATACTATGTACTTGTTCAGTTTACACCTGCTTTCAAGTGAACTTACCAATACAGTCAGGTTCATCAGGACACAAGCTTGAGTACTTGGAGACCTTATAGTGAATTTCCAGTACCTGAAAAGAGCCTATAAAGGCAGGTGGGAAAAAACTGTTCACAAGGGCATAAAATAATAGGGGGGTGGTTTTAATCTGGAAAAGGGTAGATTTAGGCTGGAAAAAGTTCTATAATCTGAGTAAGAATCAGATAATAGAACTAATATAATCAGTCGTGGATCACTGGAACAGGTTGCCTAGAGAGGTGGTGGAGGCCCCATCCCTGAAGACATTCAAGGTCAGGCTTGGTGGGGCTCTGAACAATCTGCTCTATTTAAGAGATGTCCCTGCTTGTATGATTCATAACCTCATTCTCTACTCCTTAATTCTCATTCAACACAGACCCTGTTTAAGTCTGCACATCCAGAATAATATTCAGACTCCAAGCACATCTAGATTAGGGATGATTTTTCATCAAAAAAACCACACTCAAAGAAATTTAGTGCATAACCTGTTGTTGCCCAGCTTCCTGTGCTTGCAGACATGTTTTACTAGCATGAGCCAGTGATTCTGATTCTGCTTCCACACATCATTTAAATACATTGAGGAGGGTGACTTCACCCCTGCCCTGTGCAGCCTGTTCCAGCTCTTTAAAACCCTTTCAGTGAAGAAATTCCTCCTAATGTCCAGCCTAAACCTTTCCTGGTACAGCTTGCAGTCATTTCCTCTAGTCCTACCAGGGAGAAGAGACTGTCCTCTTCCTCGCTCCAGGCTAAGCAACCCTAGTTTCCTCATCCACTCCTCACACAACTTGTATTCCAGACCCTTTATAAGCCTCGCTCATCTTGAGAGACAGCAATTCATTGTTTTCCCACCACACAAGGACACTTCTGCTGATAGAATGGCAGTGTCTCAGGGCATGCTTGTTCTAGTCCCACACAATGCGCTTATCTCTGACGGGTACATGGTTCCCATTACCCTGCTCACAAGTTATCTTCTATCTGCTTGCTCACAAGTTATATTCTATTTGTTCACAATCATTTGAGCTATCTCACTTGTGCCAACCAGAGTCTTGACAAGGCCATAAAAGTTCTAAGGGGACTTTTCTCAACACTCCTACAATCCCTCCAAAAGACCTTCAACAAAAGCAGTTTCCACATTTTCCCACATCCTAGAATAGTGGCACATCTCATCGAGGGACTGCAGTTAAACTTCTCTATTCTGCTTCCTATCATAAATTACAATCCCCCAGCTGTCACTTGCATTCACTTTTTTCAGAGGAAAAAAGCTTCACAGAAATCAGAAATAAAAAAGGTTATGTGGTCCACCAGCCTGTCTACTATAAAAAGACAGTGAAATGCTGTACTGGGAGTAATTTAATGGAAGTGTTAGAAAATGGGAACCGCTCTTGGCGCAAGGGAACAAAAACTGAACAGAATGTTCTTTAGAATTTAATTCCTTTCGTTTATATACAAAATAACAGCCTAAATTTGTCTTCAGAGAAGGAATCAGTCAGGCAGAAAAGAAGTCATTCTAAGACTGGGTATAGTTTATCATCATTTACAAAGGCCTCATCCGTAAAAATGAAGAAGGTTCTTTGGTTTAATTAAAATCAGTTTAAAATTGATCTCACTAAATCACTACAATTTCTAAAGCAGACAGACAGCTCTTTAAACACCACATTTAAACTAAGCTAATATAAGTAGCATTTAAATTGGCCAAGCATTAGATATTTATGCCAAGCAAGCTGGACGTCATTCTAAAAATTGAGTCAAGATGATACAATCCCAACATTCTAAACCAGTGCACACAAACCCCACGTGCCTCTGCACTCCCCAGGTAACCCTCTACACAGGTTTACTAAGATATCAGTTCCTTTATGGACTCCAGGTCTGCCTTCCAGCCAGTCACAGAATCATAGAATTGTTTAGACTGGAGAAAAAGACCTTCAAGATCATCAAGTCCAACTATTAACCCAACTGTCTCAGGGCCACTGCTAAACCATTTCCTAAGCTTCATGTCTACATGACTTCTACACACATCCAGAGATGGCAATTTAACCCCCTTCCTAGGCAGCCCGTTCCAAGGCCTGATGATCCTTTCCACAGAGAAGCTTTTCCTCACAAGCAACCTAAACTTCCCCTGGTGTAACTTGAGGCCACTTTCTCTTATCCCATCACTCATTACTTGTGAGAAAAGGCCAACACCCACCTCTCTGCATCCTCATTCCAGGTAGGTCCACAAACCTGTTTTTTCTACTCATTCACATACTTCACCCAACTGCTGAAGGTACTTGACTTCCCCAGAAATAACCAACACAGTTTGTTTTAAGCTGCTGTGTCTGTTTTCAACTTGTACTTAAATAACTGAGAATAATTTATTCACTTTCCAAAGAAGCAGGAGGACACAAAAGTTGCAAGGCTACAGAACACTCCAATAGAGAGCCAACACTTTCTTTGGTGGGGGAAGGCAGAGGGGTTAGTTAAGGGTTTTTTGATTTTATTTTCCTGGGCATCATCCCTTTTCTTCCCAGTTCCAGTGTGGAAGCCTGTAGAGACAGCCCATGCAAATATCTCAACTGGAAAGAACGCTCTGCTTCTTTCTGAAGATCTGAAAGCAGCTTTATACATCACACAGAAACAAGAGCAAGGCTTCTGCACAGAAACTGAAGTACAGTTAGGTCCTAAATTGATCTGCAAACAGCACTTCATGGGTTTGCAGTCACAACCATAAAAGGTATTTCAAACAGGCACGTAAGTATGAAATTAGTAGGCAGCAGTCCTTTCTAGAGAGGGTCTATTTAACACACTACGCTTCTCTTTCATCACTTTCTCCACACAGTGACAGTGTGGATTCCCACTACTTCTGCTCAGTCAGATCATCTGCAGTGATACTCTAATATAAAACTCATCATGGGGGAGAGGAGGGAGGATGTAAAACAAAAAAAAAAAAGAAGAGTGAAGTGTGAGAGCACACTGACAGCAGTCGATTTCTAATTCAAGCACAGTTTGAGTACTCCAGCTTGGAGATTTGAATTTTTAATTTTACCAAGAGAGCAGCTTCCAAATTAAGCATCTGATGCACAGTCAATCTGAAACCAGAATTGAGTTTACTGAAATAGGAAGTAATTTTCTCTCAACAGCTCAGTAGTGATCACATATAATGAAAATAAAACAATATGCTAGCTCCTGTATTGCCAAGGGTGAGGAGTCAAAATTATTTTAGCTTTACAACTTAATATCTAAGTCCCAGGACGAAGGTCCTTCCATTGTTTGCTAAAGGAAGTTTGCCTTGCAGCCCCAGTCAGGCTGTCAGGATGCAGTGTCAGCGCTCTCTAGACAACAGTGGAGATGGAATGGAGCTCCACACATCAGGAAAGCTGAGCAAGAACTTCCCATAGAAGAATGAAGATTCTCAACTGAAGCCACAAGGCACAGCCGGCCACATTGCTCTTCTGTCCTTCAGCAGCTACACAACTTCAGTTAATGCAGCCAGCAGATTACTTCACATCACCAGTATGTAGGTGTCATAGCCTGCAAGGGGTCAACCTTTGTGCACCAGCAAGGCAAGGGCAGCTCCCTTAAAGACCTACATTGTAAGCAGGGAAGATACACATTATATCCCTCTGAAAACTTCAACGATAATATGGCTTGGCCTTTACCACCCTTACCTAAGGATCTGGACAGAAAAAACAAGCTGAAAGTTTGTTTTACTGCACTTGAGAACTTCACAAAAGTGAAGAGTTGGCTTTTCCTCTAGCGTGGAGGAGAAAACTGATAGTTCAGGTGAAATTCTGAGATTATCTTACAAACAAGTTATGGAAGAAGTACTACAAGCACATACTGCTGAAACTGCAGCAGAATTCTGCCTGCAGGAAAGAGCACCTCTCTTCTCACTGAGAACCCAGCTCCTTCTAAACAGGGTGGGACATAAGTCACTGTGCTTACAGCAAGTTAGACATTTAAAACAGTAACAAACCAAAACATAACAGTGCAAGAAATAATATAGTTTCCCTCTAGAAGGTAACTGCATTGAATTATAGAACATAGCAGTTGTGCCAACACAGAGTAGTAATGTCAACTGACACCTAGGATGAGAAGACCTCAAGAAAGAGCTGGAGAGCACTCACCACAGACACAGTCTTTCCTAATGCCACTCCTCAATACCATTCTTTGGTCTTGTTTGGCTTATCCTTTCCAGACTCCTCCAGTCCCCTAACAGCATTCTTCTCACAACAGCAAACAAACACAAGTTGCCTCCAAACCCACTCCTCACGTGAGCTTCCAGGATCTCCAGCAAGCCTAATCTCTTCCTGCTTCCCACTCACTACCTGTCACCAAGGCTAAGAAGTTTCTAGGCTTCTCCATGTACATTTTAAGTGATCCTAACCCCCTCCCTGTCCACTGACTTGATAGTTTGCGTGCAGGTCCTTTAGATACCAGGATTTCAGCCAGTTCACAGGGCTTCTTTTACCTCTCCCACATCACACATACACCTTTGTGTGAGCTTCTAAGCCAAACCTTGCTGTAAAAGCTCGCTGGCTCCATTAATCCCCTTTGAGATCACCTCAATGAAAACACTCTTTCAAGAGCTTTCTTCCCCATGAGTGTAAATCGCAGCTATTCACATCTAGGAAATCGAGACAATTACCTGGCACAATTTACTCTGACAGTCTCCCTGGGCTAACATGTATTGGCCATTAATACAGGTTATGCTCATTAACATATGCCCAAAACACTCAACAGAAGCACAGATTTTTGCTAGAGGATTTTTTTAACTTCTTTCTGTCGCATGCTATTTGGAACTCACTTAAGTATTCCTACCTAAGCACAAGATCATAGGCTCTGTCACCTTTTGTTGAACCTTACCTGTCTGCTTTTATTACACAAGTAAATTAAAGCACAGTATGAATCTTAGAAGAAATTGTACCCTTACATGAGATTACTTGCAGATGTTTCTTGGGGGACCAAGGACTCTGTGTGATACCATAATGAAACCAAGTCTTAAGCAAAATCCTTCTAGTTAAAAAATAATGAGAAGTAAACTTAGACTGACCTCTCAGAAACATTCTCTACTAAAAAGAAGATTGACCCGAAAAACTGCTTCAATGGCTTATTCAAGACAACACATCCAGGATTCAGCCTCACATTTTAAATGGATAAGATAAATAAAGTGCAGACTGTACCATATGGTATTAAACATGCACACCTGAAAAGATCTATTTCAGCAACAAAAAGCTTGGCAGAGAAAAACTTTGAGTATAATAGAATCACAGAATTGTCCAGGTTGGAAAAGTTCTTTAAGACCATTGAGTCCAACCATTAACCCAGCTATCCTAAGGCCATTGCTAAACTGCATCCCTTCTTTTCCAGAATAAATACAAATCTCTAACTTGTTATTTCCAGTGCTTCCTTTTAATTTCTTACTTGCTTTAGAAAACCTGAATTCAAAATCCAGGATTAGCAAGGTCCCATGCAAGGTAGCTCACATTTGCCCTATTCTTTTTAGTTGCTTGGGACAGGACCCTGGCTAGTACTAATATAGTAACTACAGGGGGTTTCTCCTCCTGATTCTTTCAGGCTTACACACAGTATTACTAATAAGTATTATTATTAAAAAGGAGAAAACAGAACTGCAGGAGCTTCCTTCCAAGGAAAGCAATGTGTTTTCAGAGACATTTGATCTCATCAGTCCTGAGGTAGAGCAGCAATGTGATGCATTAGTCTGTGGCTAAAGCAAACAACATGAGAAGCTACAGCTTCCTCAAGTCATATAGAATGCCCATGCCAGGGTTAGGGGTTTACACAGGACTCCTGAAAGACAGTCAGGAAGGACAAAAAAACAAAACCCAAAACCAACACACTTTCTCTAGAACAACACACCAAAGGATTTGTCCTTCTCAAACTCCTGTCTTTTCATTGGAAAGATTCAGGATTTTAAAAGGCAGTCAGATAGAATTCTATCTTAGTAGTCTCAAAACTATCAAACCTTTGAGTCACAGGTCCCCCCCCAAGGAAGATCTTGCAATAATCCTGTTTTCTGTGTGAATCTATTCAGTGAGAGCTTTGGATTTAATTCAGAGTTTTGCCAGGAATCTGAAGCAAACACAAACATCATGTTCAGATGACTCCTTATCACTAGCATGGCTTGCAACTGTCTTTGTTTTTGTACGCCAGACTAAACAAGTCTGCACTAACCCTCAGATCTGACATGGGAGAGTATGTTTATAAAATATCTGCACCAACTTTGTTCACTAGGACAGTCCATAGATAGAAGCAGCTTTCTGATGGGCTCCTTCAGTTTCCAAGTGAAACAGTGCTGCCTTTAAGCTGGATCCTTTAAAATCCTCTCTGGTTCAGGAGAAAAGGAAAACCAACTGTATTTTGGAGTATTGTTTAAGCTTCACAACATAAAAAAAAAAGCATGTTCTCCCTTGAATCCTCAGTAAGCAGGAACATCTTCCACAAATAGGCCTACAAAACCAAAGGGGACACTAAAACAGAGAGATACCGACAAGACACATGGATTTTCATTTCTGTGCAATAAAAGTGTCACAGTGCTTTACTGAACAAAAACATGAAATGTCTTGAACTTAAATTACCTTCAAGTCTGAGCCATAAGCAAGGATTTCTGTACCAGAATAAGCTATGGAAGCAGAACTAAGTCATCCTTTAGGTTAGAATGCCCTCTTTGGGTATAAAGACATATTTGCAGCAACAGTAAATTTCAGCTCATACATTTTATGTTACAGGAACCAAAACAAATTGAAAGAATGACAACTGTGCTACCCCAAAATTCTGAAGGTGTTGTTCATGGTGTCTGGTTACCCTCAACCAGCAATAACATTCCTGAGATGATACTGCGATAGTGCAGGCAACAGCAATCCGTGCACAGCAGTTCATAGGAGTAGAACAAGAAAAGGATGGTTTTAACTTAGAAACACAGAACTCTTCGGGTTGAAAATGATGTTCAGGACCATCTAGCCCAACCATTAACTCAGTTGTCCCAAGGACACCACTAAACCATGTCTCTAACCTCCAGATCTACATCTAAATGCTTCCAGGGATGGTGGTTTCAACGCTCTCTGGGCAGCCTCTTCCAAGGCCCGATAATCCTTTCCAGGAAGGAAAGGAAGTTTAAGTTGAACATGAGGAAAACCTTCTTCCTGGAAAGGGTCATCAGGTCCTGGAACAGGCTGCCCAGAGAGGGTTGAACCACCGACTCTGGACATGTTTAAAAGTCAGGTAGATCTGGGCTTAGGGACAAGGTTTAGCAGTCACCTTGGGACAGTTGGACTCAATGAACTTGAGGGTGCTTTACAACTTAAACATTTCTATTATCCTTCTCTACTTATCTTCCTGCACTCTTATCCTCCTTTTAAAAGTGGTCTCTGATGACTTTAAAATAATGATATAAAATTTAAGTTTTTAGACAGCTAATGCATAGAACAGTTGGTCCTAAGAAGAGACCTGGGAGAGCCAAGTCTTATACTTCTCATACACTCAAGAGTCATCCTGGCCTTTTAGTATTAAAACCAGAGCCACAACTGTTGCCTAGGCAAAGCTTACAGCTTCACTAAGACCTGGCAGCCCTGAGCACTGTAACACAAGAAGTATGGTCTAGATCCAGAAGGAAGGTCTAGACCCTTGTATAGAAATTTGCTGCTGTACTAAGCTCACCAGAAACATACCAAAGGTTTTGCTACACAGTTATCACTAGTTATAACAACTAATTCAGAAAGCAAGTTGCATGAATACACACACAGCTTATTCAATCCAAAGATGAAAGACCTTACCAGTCACACTTTACAAGACAAATAGAAAGCTTTGAAGAACAGGGCAAGCTGAGAGATTTCACAAGGAGTAATCAGTACCCTTCCCAAAATTGCAGTTAAGTTACCAGTTCCCAGTCCTACCTTATATGGGAAAAGACAGTAACAGATGGACTTCTGAAAAACTAAGCATCATAACCATGTGGCAGGCAGAGAACCTCCTTGGCTAACAAGAAACAGTTCCAAGCTTTGCTCTGGCGCAGGTGACTCCATGGAAAATTCTGTCATTGGCAAAAAGCTGGCACTGTAACAGAAAAATTCTCAGTCTGCTACAAGAACAAACACTCTGCTGCTGGTGCTCACCACATACAAAGGAAGAGGTGGAAGCTGGTCTTTTCTTACCTTACAGCAACCTAAGCCCCTCTGACAAAGCAGAACTTCTCCCCCCCACCCCATCTTCATTCTTAAAAGGTAGCAGCCAGCCAGTGTCAATGCCCAGATGGAACCATTAACATGAGCAGCAGTTCTCACAGCCAAGTCTATACAAGATCCTTGTGAACCACAAGCATGGGAACACTACAGCAGTTGTCTCACTATAACCACTTTCATGTTTCCCAAGCAAACAGAAATGCAGTATCTGTTGTTTATTAGCCAGACTGGGAACAAAATCATATGGAGGATCAGCTGTACTGGTGTTGCACTCCAGGCTTTCCTCATACAGTTTCAATGAGGGTCACCTCAAGGTTTTCACTGCTCAAAGCAAACAGAAATGTATCTGCCAAATGTATCTGCCACTGCTCTCCCAAACAAGGGCTTTGACAGGCCAAGAGCTACATTCCTGCATGGTTCTGTGCCACCATAGTGGTAGCACAGCCTGCAACCATCCAGGGTGTCCAAAAGTATCTTGTGCTCCTGAGACTCCACACCACTGCTGATGCACAGACACTGGCATCAAACAGATCTTAAAATTAAACAGATCTTGCTAGAGCAATGTAAAAGACTACCAAACCCAGCAGCTGTCTGTGCCCTCCCAAGATCAGTGTGTTCATTGCTCTTTAAGAGTAGAGCTGGGAACACAAGACATCCACAAGACATCCGCTAGCCTGGGCTAGTAGTGCAACTACCAACAGATTGATGCATTGCTCAATAAATGGGAACAGCCACACCTCAGCAAATAATTGTGCTGCCCATTCCCCCCATCACCTTGCGGCTCCATGGGCTACTAGTGTAATAGGAAGAACCTGGGCCTTAGCCCAGCACATGAAATTCAACCTTATCTCTGGGTCAGTAACCACCCCTAACTGAAATCCTGACAGAGAATCTCTTGTCCCCAAAGCTCCCCTCTCCAGCAACAAATAAACAGCCCTTCCTGGTACAGTCAGCTTAGCTCTTGCAACAAAATATTGGGTATTTTACAGAGCTGAGGCTGCCTGGATTTACTGCACTGAAGAGGCTCAGTGCAGCTCTATCCTTGGGTCTTCAGAGTGTTTCCCTGAAGTAAAACATTTGTGTATGTGTGAGGGGGAACAACCAGACCAACAAGAATTAGATAATCATAAGGAAGGAGCCAGTAGCTGTAAGCATTTGGCCTTTCAGGTAGTCTCCACCTGCACCACTTCAGCTGTCTGGTATATGTGCAGTAGTGATAATCCATAAAACTAAGCTGACAGATGAGTGGAAAGGATATTTACCATTGTATAACAAAGGAAACAAAACACTGTCAGTATCCCAATAAAATAGCAAGAACACAGTTTACTAGTAAGAAAAAGAACCCTAGCCTTCCACTTCGCAGGGTCTCTGGAGAATTTATCACTTTCAAAACCAAAAGATCCTAATTATAGCTTTCTCCAATGCATAAAACATCATTTTCAGCAGTCAGGCCTTGGGATCTGATTTGCACTCAAAGTGCTGCTAAATAGATGGACTGAGCAAAGGATTACTTTCCACCCCATCCAGAGTGGCAAAGCCATTGCCGAACTCCACTATCTACAGGCACATTTAAAATATCACCATCATTTTATTCACATTTTCCATCATTATGATGATGATGCAGACTTTAATAAGGTCTTGAAAAGCTACAACAATATCACATGCCTCACATTGCATGGATCTGGAGACTTAGAAAACAATCTAGAAAACTTCGTGGTATCAACTCCCAGTTCCTGCCTCCCCCACAGATACCAATCCTTTCTTCCTGGGGTTACAATGCTCACGATCAACATCTTGACTTCTTGCTCCACAGGTTGTCTCAAAGTCTTTCTACTACACAGAGATCTTCCTCTGCAATGGTTTCCCAACCCACTGACCACTTAGCCCAGCAAAACAAAGTCTACCAACCACTTAAACCCTCCACACAGTTGACTCTCCAGTCATTGCAGAGAGCAGGGAAAGTTCACACAAACCATGTTCATTCTGCAATTAGTTCCAAGTAGCCACCTCACTCATGCAGCTGTTCTACAAAGAGATTTTATCATCTAGGGCAACATACATGGTCGTTTAGCACTGCTGTTACATCTGCAGTTCTGCTGCTGGTCAATTTGATCTATATAGTAACACACACCCGTTAGAAACAGAAGGAGCAAGCTAAGCACTATTAAAAAGATGCATTTTGCACTTAGGTGCATTTTCCCATTAGGGATGAACCCCAAACCTGAGTGCACAGCTGTTCACCTAAAGGTAAAATCTAAATATTTTCTTTGCTCTTGTCATGAATAAACATACTGACAGAAGACAATGTGCTCTGACACCAGGGTTACACCACTAGCACACCTATTTGTAAGACAGGAAGGGAGGAGGGGTGAGAAAGAATAAGAGGTACCACCAACCATACTCATTAGACTGCAGGGGCCCAGTTAGTAATTTATCACAGAGATAATAAGAGATGTGCTGGAAGCAAGCGTGGCTGGAGGATGAAGGAGGATCCGGAACAGAGAAAGCAGTATTGTACAGTAGGTACAAAGGGGTGGGAGAATCCAAATTCTGAGTGCCCCATAGGGACTGCCTGAACAAAGAAGCCCTACTTGAGGCAGCCATGTGGTCTTGCCCCTCTGCCTGTAGACTTGAGATTAATTATTTAACAACTTTGCATTCTCAGCATCAGCAATAGGGAAGTAGCTCCACATCAATAGCTAAATTCAGTTTCCATACAGAAAACTCATCTTCAACAAAGTGAAGTCCATAGCAGATCTCAGCTTCCACAGCTGCAGCTGGGAGGCTGGAACATTTTTGGGTGAACAGTTAATGGAATCTGTGCCTATATGCTAATAAAAAAAAAACAGAATGAAAAGGAGTATTAATTAGTTAATGTTACACAGAAGTAAGCAAATACCTGCAAGTAAGGGTTCAGCCGTGCCTATCATGGGCACACACAGCAACCTCCACGCAGCACCCAGAGGGACAGGTTTTTCCTTGTGCCCTGCTGCTTTTACAAAGGGCACATTCATCCCCAGTGCACACAGGTTTTGCAGCACTTGTCCTTCAAAACTATTGAATAGTATCACAACACCCCCTGGGCTCAATCCCAATCCAAGTGACATGTCACGAACAAGCCGCTCTCTAGGAAAAGGTACAAGATGCTAAGGATGAGCCTGGAAATCACTATGACAACTCCATAGGTTCCTTTCTGTTCACCTTGGAGGCAGTAAGGAGGTAAGAAGATCACTTTCCACAGGAATCCGTGGCTGAAAACAGAAAAATGTCAATCAATTGGAAAGGTTTACTCAAGGGAATATGATGCTAAAATGAATAAAAAATGAAACCCTAACTCCTGAGGAGTGCTCAGGAGGTGTTACATGCTCCGGTAAATCTCATTTAGAAGGTCAGGTGGTTCAGTAGCCATCAGAGGCCCAAGTTATGCTGAGCAAAAAAAAAAGCCTAACTGAGTGTGCCTAATTGGGGAACAAAGTCAGAATTAACCTTTAGGGTTTTCACCTTTGCAAGTACAAAACACTGTTTGAAGGGCTTTGTCTTCCGATTTGTCACAATTAATTTATTGTGGCACTAATAAACCCTCTTCTTATGTGGCCCCACTACCATCCCAGCAGCAGACCCAAACTTTTGACTTCACCTTACTGATGAGAACAAACGCTGATTTATTTAAATTTAAAGAGGAAGGAAGCCAGTGGTAATAGAGCACTTGCCTCTGACCACCCTTTAGACTGCACTGCAGTCATTGGCATTGTGTAGGTGAATATGTTATTTTCACTGCCCAGCCTCAAAAAACTATCTAGAAAATCAATAACTTTGACAGTACAAGCACTGGAAAGTAAGACAAGATGACACAGTTGAACATTGCCTTAATCTCAAGTGCATAAAACACCTAGTGTGTGTTTTTACGTTAATTTACATCCACTGGACCCACAACGTTTCAACCAACCACAAACCTTGAACATTGACAAACTTTTCATTTTAAATATTTACTTTAAACATCCCTACCTGTCAATTTCCCAAGTGCCTAAAAGCCCTATGAGTAGTAAAAATCTACTACACCTTCAACTTAAAATACTGTCAGTGCCTTCCTAAGACAAACCACAACATTAAACTTCAACCATAAGATAGCAAAATACTCACAAAACATAATTACAAAGCCTTGATTAAATTTCTCTTTTTAAGAGAAACTTCTCCCGTTTTCATGACTTACTACAAGGCCAACTGTGAACTAGCAAGTAAACAAACCAAAAGGACAAAACCAGGGAAAACACATCCCAGTCTATGTCATTTGTGTCGTTGGAAGCTCTTATTCACTTTTCATTACCAGTGGCACTTGCTGGTGTGTGTCCTGCAGCATATTTTGTTAAAGCCTTTATTATAAAGGCACTTCCATGCAGAGCTCTTAAATTACTTCTCAGAAGCACAACAGAACAGTTCCTCGAGCACTTATACACAAAGATTAGCATAGATTACCAAAATGTCAGTAAGCTGTTTTCTATTAGACCCTTGGCAAGGGCAGCTGAAGTGTTTGCTGCAAGTCTCACTGGATGAATTTAGTTCAGAGAACCGTTATCCCAAAGAACCCAAAAAGCAGTAGATGCACCCTGTGAGTAACAAGTCTTTCTCCCCCAGCTCTTCCAGGAAAGGAATGCTGCTCTGCAGCTCCAGCCTTTCCCCAGCATCAGTGTTAGGAGGACAGCCTAACTCAGGCCAACTGGTGGATGCTTTTTTTAAGAGAGAAGGAATCTGTTTGTGCACACTGGAGGTGATGGTCTCCTAAAACTAAAATTCAAGCTGTTACACACAGCTTCTGCATCAAGATGGGAGTTGCACAGACTGGTAGTGGTTGGAAATTGCCTCAAGACCATCTAGTCCAACCCCTCTGCTAGAGCAGGTCTCACAGGAGCCCATCCAGGTGTGTTTTGAAAGTGTCCAGAGCAGGAGATGCCACAACCTCTCTGAGCAGACTGTACCAGGGTTCTGTTATTTCCTTTAAGCCAAGCAGGGAAATAACATGTAATTTGCAGTAGTATATTACTAACGGTAACTCTCTCAAACATAGTTATTTCTCTCCTTGCAGTTGGTTATTTTGAAAATATACATATATATAATAGATTATACAACATAATTACAATAATACAAGTATGTAGCTACACTAGTATAGTATCCTATTTCACTATATAGTATATGTCACAGTCTTATGATATACTATCATACTAGTATGATGTACTATTATATATTATAATAATTATACTAGCATAATACACTATACTAGAGTAATTATACAATATGATTGCTTTCGTACCAGCTGCAGTGTAAATAAAGCGGGTTTTACACACAACACTGCTAGTAACACTATTTCAATGCTTTCAACACAGTTCCTTTCACTCTTGCTGTGAAATAAACGTTAAAATCACCGAGGTTTCTAAAAAAAAAAATTACTAAAGCTAAAATTTTTCAGATAAGCGAAAGATCTGATTTTTCTTCACAAAGCCCTAAGTTATTCAACGGTAGGGGAAAGCAGAGTCCGGCTTGGAGAAGCCCCGTTACGGCTCAGCAACCTCCACGAATCCTCCTAGTTCACGGGCTGCACTCGGTGCCTCCCACCAGGTTCGGCCCGACAGCGTGAGGAGGGCAGAGGAAGGGGGACGACACAGACCCGACGTTTCCTCTGTCTCTGCCCAGCTCCTCCCGTCTCCCTGTCCCTCTCTTCCCTTCTCACGCAGCTGGGCCACACACACACACACACACCCACCCCCATCCCTCTGACCGCCCCCACTCACCTGAACCCGGCGCCTTCCCACCGGTGCTGCGCTGCCTGTCAGTATCACCCGACGGGGGCTGAGGACCCGACATCCCGAACTCCCCCCACGACGGCCTTACCGGCACTGAAAGCGGCGGCGGCGCCAGCCACTCCCAGCCGGGGGCGGGACACCGGGAGCTCCACCGCCCCCGAGGAAGGAGCGGGCAGCGAGCGGGAGCTGTCAGAAGCGGGTACTGAGCCGGAGGGGAAGGGAATTGGGGAGCGCGTCCAGAGAAGGGCAACAACGTCGGTGAAAGGGCTGGAGAACAGACCTTGTGAGGAACGGCTGAGNAGGCTGAGGGGAGACCTTCTTGCTCTCTTCAACTACCTGAAAGGAGGCTGTAGAGAGGTGGGGGTTGGTCTCTTCTTACAGGTAACGAGTGATGGGACAAGATGAAATGGCCTCAAGTTGCATCAGGAGAGTTTAGGTTGGACATTAGGAAAAACTTCCTGGAAACCACCATCAGGCCTTGGAAGGGGCTGCTCAGGAAGGGGGTTTCATTGCTACCCCTGGACGTGTTGAAAAGTCATGTAGATCCGGAGCTTAGGGACAGAGTTTAGCGGTGATCTTGAGACAGCTGGGTTAATGGTTGGACTAGATGATCTTTTCCAACCTACATGATTCTATGATTCTATATCTTACAGATCTTTTCATAGAATTCCAGACCAGGAGTTGCATGGGACCTCTAGAGGTCCCCTAGTCCCATGCCCTCTGCTACAGCATGATCACCTAGAGCAATCCCACAGGAACATGTGTTGAACATCTCTAGAGAAGGAGAGTCCACAGCCTCTCAGGGCAGCCTCTTTACAGTGCTTTGTTACCCTCACAATGAAAGAGTTTGGAGGTTTGGTTTGTTTTCCAGCCTAACCAGTTCTGTGTTTCTATGCCAAACACAGTGCTCACAATATACTGCAAATAACTTCATGCCCTTTTTCTAAGATCACAGTCTTTTATTAACTTTGCTAAAGTAATATCTATTTCAATCATGGATCATCTTGTCCACTGGATTAGTCATGTATATTTTTCAATATGACCTCCACCTGTCCTAGTCTTCAAGAATGCTTCTGGCATCTCAGATAGAGGAAACACTACTGTAAGTTAAAAACACCTTCCTGTGCACAGGAAAGTTTTCATAACATTCAGAAAAGCTGCAAAAAACCCCTCCCAGGTTTAACTACAGCTGACATCTTGCTGATGTTCTTTGGTTTCAGTCCATTCACTACGACATACAGGACACGCTAGGGGAGTTTTGACCTCATATTCCAGTCTGTGCCCTTCCTGACCTGTGAGAGAAGACAGCAAGCAGCTGTGCTGCATGTGCCAAAAATAGCCATACATCCTCACATCCTCCTGCTTCCTCCTTCAGCCTTGCTGCAGTGTGTCCAACTCAGATGATGTCAGTGCTGGCTCCCATCAGTCAGAAATGTATTGTGAAAGGGCAGCTGTATTGGTGCAGACAGAGGATTTGTATGGTGCAGCTTTGCCTCCAGGTCAAACACAAGGCAGTTTCCTTAGCAAGAGTAGGAACAAGGCAGCATGCACAACACTTCCCCTTTGGACTCCCCCACCTTCTGACCAATGTCTGTTCAGGGTTTCCTCAGCTCAGGTGAGTTTGTCAAGTTAGTAACCTGGAATGACTTTCTTGCTCTCCAAATGCTTGTCCAGCCTGCCCTTAGGCCTGCTTTAGCGTTTGGCCCATAGAGCATCCATGGGAAAGAGGTTTCCCAGCTTTCCATCCACTGTGCAAAACACTAGCTCCTGGTGCTTGCTCTGAGCCTGGCCATGGCCAGCTGCAGTTGGGAACTGCCAGATTTTTGTGCATGAAGAAACAGAGGTTTTCTCCTGTGTGTCCATGCTTCTCATGATTTCTGTGTGTTTTGACACCATGTGATCCTTTTTCCAATGCATTAAGAAGTGTGTAGAAAATTGGTCTAGAGACATTTTCCTCCTCCTCTACTATGTCCTAGTGAGGCCACATCTGGAGTAAGGTATCCAGTTTGTGGGCTCCCTCATTAAAAAGAGACAGGGAACCGCTGCAGAAAGTCCAGCGGAGAGCTATGAGAATGATTAAAGGACTTGAACACCTTTCCTATGGGGCAACGCTGAGAGATCCAGAGGTGATTAGTCTGGAGAGAAGGCAGAGAATGGACTCTTAATAATGTCCATAAATATCTGAAGGTTGAGTATCAAGAAGAAGGAGCCAGTCTCTTTTCAGTGGTACAATATGATAAGCCAAGGAACAATGGGTACAAGCTGGAGCACAGGAGATTCTAGCTCAACATCATTACAAACTTCTTTACTGTGAGAGTAATGGAGCTCTGAAACAACTGCCCAGAGAGATTTGAGAATCTCCTTCTTTTGGAGACTCACCTGGACATATTCCTGTGTGACTTGCTAAAAGTAGTGGGGACATTGGACTAGATGATCTCCAGACATCATGTCCCTTCCAACTTCTACTGTTCTGTGATTCTGTGATTTTCTAAACTAAGAAGCATGGCATGATCTGTACTGAGAAAGAAGTTCAGTTAAGGGGTTCTTTGCATTTGCTCTGAATCTACTCCAAGAGTTGAAGTTTGGATTAGAAAAGACCTTAAAGATCTTCCGTGACCCAGACTTCAACACTTGTCCTTCGGGGGACTTTGCCTGACCTCATGTGTTCTCACATCAATGTGTATGTTTAACAGTAATGGTCCCAAAACTGCAAAACACTCAGCAGACTTCAGTTCATTATCTCAGTAGATAATCAGCAGCATGTGTGAGCCGCTGACTCTCAGCTGGAAGACACCTTCAAGATCAGTCCAACCCTTAACCAGCACTACGAGGTCACCAGTAAACCACGTCCCTAAGCACTATGTATACATGTCTGTTAAATGCCTCCAGGGATGCTCCACCACTGCCCTGGGCAGCCTGTTCTAATTTCAGTTGCCAGAGTATTGGAAAGGCATTGGAGGGAGGTCCAGTAGTTTCTGCAGAGGGCTTCAAGCATAGCAAGAGAAAAAGGTGCAAGACTTCTGAAGCAAATAGTAGTAGGTGAGAATAATATTGGGATTTAACACTGTTTGAAGACCTTCATGGAAAGGGTGATCCAAACGACATGGTGAGACATCCAGAGCTTACAAAGAAACATACCTACCTCCTGTTTGCCATAATGCACTTCTGGGTAGTACTTAGGTGTTTAGGGTGAGATGGGTGCTGTAAGAATACAGCAGATACTGTATGGCTGTCTTCTGTTCTAGAATTGACAGGAGGGATCTGAAGTGTTTTGCTATCTCTTCATTTCCAGTTTCCACTGTGATGACCTGTACAGGCACAGCTGCCAAAAAATGGCATAGTCCCTTCACTATTTCTCTGGTTGTGCCTTCCTTCGCTTCCCCCACACCACTGCCCACTTTGTGCTGACAAGCATTTCTCTGGCAACACAGTAAACAGGGAACAGATGTGAATTGAACCTTCTTTATTTCCTTTCACCACAAACCTTTCTCCAGCTGAATGTGACTGTGAAATTACAATGTTACATGCTGCATCAGAAATCCCACCAAATTTCAACAATCTCTCCAGTGTACTGAAGGCAGTGCTGCTGGCTCTTTCCTTCTCAGACTACTTCCTGAGCCCTTGTGCCAGCTCAGAATTGCTCCCTCTGATTTCCATCCCTCTTCTCACCCCCTTCTGCTTCTCAGTGTCCACACATAGCTACTTCTTTGTGTGGTACCTTCACTCACAACTGACATCAGTGTGTGAGCGCTCCCCCTGCACCTGCTGCCACAGTGAACAGATTTCCTGTAGCTATGTCCCTTACAACCTCTGGTTCATCTCATTGCTCAGCTGCAAACTCAGCTTTTCTTCTTCTTGCATTCATCTTTGATTCTTCCTCCCTATTCCATCACTGCTATACCAGAGACCTTTTCTAGTCCAGTAGTAAATAACACATTCAGCAAAACGTGCCACTCAAGGAGAGCTAACTCTACTTGAAGATTCAAGTTAAATTAAAAAAAACCAAACAGGTCTTGTCTAGCATAAAAGAGAGAAAGTCTCAGACTTAATCAGACTTTGTTTTTTAATCTCTACAATGTCAAGACTGTTTTG
The DNA here is from genome assembly GCA_013397515.1 of Upupa epops. Lineage (NCBI taxonomy): Eukaryota > Metazoa > Chordata > Aves > Bucerotiformes > Upupidae > Upupa > Upupa epops. The sequence continues at coordinate 8,712 of VZRI01000875.1, read as the reverse complement.
AGCCAAGCTCACTTGTGGCACTGTAGCACTGATCACAGGGCACCAGAGTATTTAAATGACCGTCATGGTCATGTCCTCGTGTTCTTACTATGGAGTTTTTCAAGCTGTTCTTTAATTTACAAACCTTCTAGAAGGCACCTTTGAAAGCCCAGCTCCTACATGGGCTGGGCAAGCTACAATGAAGTGGGAAGGCAGGAAAGGGTGGCTAGGGCAAAACAGCAGCATGGGCAAGATGGAGATGAAGACTTTGCCCCTCATGAGGTAGGACATCCAACCAAGCTTCCATATCTAACCAGAAGACTCAGTACAAAGGCTATAAATAATCAGGGTTGACTGGGAGATGGCAGCTCAGCCGAGTGGTTTGCTGTGGCCACAGTCACAGACTCCCCATATTGCTGCAGAAGCCAGAACCCAGAGAATGATTTCCCATTGGAAAAATTCAAATTTCCTACTGGAGCCGCAGCTTCTGAGCTGCTTTTCACCTGCACACCTTCACAGCTAAGCTCATCATCTTATTTTTCCCCTCAACAACATCATTTTTGCAAGGAAAACTAACAGTTTCTTCCATTTTTCCTTCATTCTCACTTTAAATGTCCAAAACCAGAAGAATTCATTTCACTTTCAATGATGGAAGTTCATCCCCAAATTGATTGTTTTCCATCAAAAACCAGTAAAACTAAGAACTTCTAAGAACAAATATTTTTAGCTCATCTCTGAACTGAAGCAACATATTTTTTGTACAGCTTTAATCAGTGCCCATCTTAGATATACTGCGGTGTCATACAAGGAGTTTGAAATCTAATGGTGCTTTAGTAAACTCTGTGAGTAATCACAGTAACGATGGAATGTGTGTTATGATGTGATTCACTTAAAGATGACCTTGATCGAAGTGAATAAATCACAGTGTTTAATGCAGAAGGTAAAAGACAAAATCCCAATGACAAATCCTGCAGACTTTCAACTAAACTATGATTGTGTTCCAAAATGAATAAATAAACTTCTAGAAACAAATTAATGCAAATCTGAAAGAAGCTGGTGAAACTTTAATGTGGTGGTTTTTACAAGTGAACACCTTTCACTTTCTAGAATCATCTTTTTGTTGTCCATCTACAGCTGTAACAGAGCAGCTGGTTGACTGGTGGCATAATTTTCTGATCCTTTTCCAAAGACTCGACTGCTGTCAGGGTAGACTTCAAAATAAGTGTAAAGCAAATAGCTCATTAGTACTCAGTTCAAAACATTTATGAGATAAAGAATCCTATACTACAGATAACTCAAAAATATTGGAGGAGCTAATCCAATGGATATACAAATCAAAATAGTTAAGTCTTTGCATGTTTATTTTGACTGAATGCCTTCCTATAATCTTAACCCAAGGAAATAACTGGTCTCTCTAGACACAACCCATTACTAGCAAACAAATGGGGAGTTCATATTGCTGTTCTCCAGCCTTTAAACATGGATTTAGGAGCCTTTACTCCTAGTAGTGTAAACCGTCTATAATTTTAAGTCAGTAGAGCAACTAAGAGCAAAACTGAGAGAAAAGAAAGCAGTACTGGTGGTTTAAAAAGCAGAATAAGTGTATTTTTCTCAGCAACTATCCTTTTGACTGTACTAACTCTGCCAGATCCTGCATTGGCTCAATTTTACTTGTCTCACACTCTTCAACATCTACTGATTGCCACAAACTGAGATTTAAACGTTACAGTACAACCATTCATTTGTTTTACACCTGGGTACAGAATTACTTCCTATAACTTCCATTGTATGGGTTTTTTTCACTATTTGGCTGTAGCATTCATTTTGCTATACCTTAGCCCTTTAAGATGTCATCATTAAGGTGTTCACTGCATGCATTCATTTTCCTGTGTAGGCTGAGAGTGGGAAGCGGGAAGGCCTGGAGTCTAGGCAGTCATAATGACTCTGGCACTGAGTCCCTCACAGACACCTTGCACCTTCACAGAGCTGTGGGAACACCTCTTTCCATCCTGCAGCACTAGGAAGCAGGTTCTTCTGCTGGTTTCCTACACTCCCATTGGTCCTCAGCTAAAAGCATCAGCCCTATCAAGTGATCCACAGGTGCTGTGAAAATGCTAGTTAAGGAACGATCCTGTGACTTGCCCACAGCTACTCAACACAGTGCAAGCCGTGGGTTGTATGTGGCCTCTCAGAACTGCTCACAATCTCAGTCCTGCAGAGCCTTCCCACATGTTGGCTTTGGCAATGAGCTACTGCTGCATTTGTTTTCCCTGTTTTTCATACCAACGTACTTTATATGTGTAGGATCATTGAAATGAAACATTAAGCACCAGTAGAAGATATTGGAAGTGCAAGCACATACAGAATGTTCCTTGCAGATGGAAGACTGGGTCCCAGGAGCCCAGGGGGTGCCATGTAGCAAGTAAGTTTGAGGAGGGTACATTCTGACGTAATACTCAGATACCAGAAGTCATTAGCCAGAAGGTGTTTATTCTACAATATGTCAGGATTTATATACCTTTCCATATTCTTCACCAGCTGTATTCTACCAATTTTCTTCATCTTACCACATTTACAAGTTACATGGTTGGTTAGTTCTATTTCTTTCACTACAGGTAATTAGTGCAATAGACTTCAGAAGTCAGGACAATAACTCATTTCAGCATCCTATCCAATCTACTTGCCTAGCTCTGTCCTTGCTCTAAGCCACATTCCATTTTTTGCAACATCCTCCTATCTCTGTCCCAGCGTCTAGTTGCTTTTTCCAACATCTAAGATCCATCCTTCAATGTCTAACAATGCCATCCTTTCTAATTGCAATCCTACAGTGCCAGAGCAGGACCACAGAGCAGTGAGTCACCATACAGAGGTTGGGGTCTGGCTAAGGCTGTCTTTGGCTTTTACATGAGGAACTGCAGGTTATCCATTGATTATGTGTAGCTCTGCAGGAATTGTGAGGATTTCTGTTGCCCTGACAACTCTTCCGTTACCTGCAGACTTGCAGAGCAGCTGGGGGAACTGGCTGACATGGTATGACTGATGTATTTAGTGCAGGGAGTGCACACCAAGCTCAAATCTGAGCTTGTGGCACATCCAGTAGACTTTTGGACATGGGTTTGTGCATGGCCTTGAGAGTTTGTCTCATTCTCCCCTCTGCCCAAAGAAGAAGTCACACATCTGGAATCTTTAAGTGACTGTGGTCAGGTGACTGAATCCCATATCATGGCTTTACCCTAATGTTAAGTGTTTAAACCCTAGGTGGTATCTTCTTTCTTTGAGGAAACTGAGTTTTGTGGATCCTGCAAGAAAGTGAACTGTGCAGCAGCACATGAAAGGCCTTTTTTCCACTTCTTGAATTATTTCTGTCACTTTTTGATGTGCTGGCAGAAAATTCTTCAGTGCTGCATTTTAGTAGGAACACTCCAGCAGGGTACATATGCCAGTGGTTTCATGCAGGGCTTTTGATAGATGCCCACTTCGCACCAATTGTATGTCTAAAGACAGTCAACACATCCTTTCCCATCACACTGGGAGCTCCTACTGAGTTGCTTCTCTCTTCTGAACTCTCAGAAGTATTCAGAGTCACTGCTTACCCTCAGAAACTCACCTCTCGAGTACAGCCTTTGTTCCTGCTTTTCAGATATCTAATTCAGCTACCTATATTAGAACTGTACTGAGACATCACTTGCCTGAATGGTATCTCTACTGAGCTGCAGACTCCACTCTAGGCAACTATTTCATTAGTTCATCATTATTTGCCATCTGGACAGTGTTTTCACCATCCAGTTTCTTAGCAGAAACATTATGTTTACTCTCAGATCTAGATTAAAATGGTGAACAGCAATAAGTCTTCTATTGCTCAGTGCAGACCTTGCTACAGAAACTCCCATTCCTTAGCAGTTCTTCTTGGACAACTGTACCTTTTCAGTAAACCTGTTCTCATACCATTGAATACTTGGATCTTTCAGAATTCTCCATTTCTTTACCTAAAAGTCAGACTGTTGCATGATGTTTGTTCAAATAACCAACAGAAAGCTCTTACATTTGTGATGGTCCATCTTCTACAAATTTATTTTCATTAATGACTTCTGCATTTACTACATCAGTACCTTCAGTTCACAACTGAAAGAGTTCTTCACCAGGAATAAAAATGTTTAGTGACTTTGCCCAGGGCAGAGGTTAGGCTGACCTGCCTTACATTGCCCTGAGGCTGCTTTCCCTTTTTGAGAAGGACCCTGTCATCAGCACAGCCTGACTTGCTGGATTTGTGGCAGGACCCAATAGTCACCTAACCCAAACACCGGCAAGAGACTCCCTTGGCCAAGAAATGTGAGTGGGGAGGGAGCATGCATCTGAGGCAAAACAATTTCACAATATTCACGACCTCCTCCCAGATTACCAAAAGACTGGAAAGCACTTGAGGTATCTTCAAAAAATCCAGCTTACCATTCTCCTGCTTTCTAATTCTGTGTTGTCACCAGTAGATGGAACAGCTACACTGACATTTGCTCTGCCTAAGATTTCTGCAACTTCCCCTTACTAGACTTCCTAACCACTGGCTTCACATCCTCACTGTTAGAGCCCTTGCCTCAGGATGTGCAGGTGGGCAGGGCAGCAGGTAGAAGGCATTTCTGGGGTAACAGGAAAAAACATGCTCTCTCCTGTGGCCTTCATGGGACTTGCATGCTCACGGGTATTTTTCTGGCCATGCTAAGCCAAGAACCACCCCTGCTAGTGGTACTGTTGTTTCTGCCTGAATCGTAAAGGAAATATTCCTCTGGTTGGTGATACAAAGCACACATAACAATTCTGGGAAACCTGATCATCAAAAATAGATTTACTTTTTCAGAAATAAACTATATGAATTAAAAAATCCTCATTTTATTCTTCAATTCAGGAAATGCCACGAGATGACACAAAGATTTTCATTTGCTAATGTATGGAAAAAGGAAGGCTGATTCCATTTCAGACACCATCAGATAATACCTTTGCCAGAGGATGTTATTACAGTTGTAAGCTAAATATACAATATAAATAACCTGTCTTCTGCTGTACAAGAAGTATCTACTGGCTGGAAGCAATTATTGTGAGATAATACATGGAAATTTGCCAGCTGGGCTTGTTAGATTTTCTAACTCTAAATTTATAATCTACGTTTGTGCATAGCGCTATCTCCCACCAGGGCCAATGATCTGTTGCTTTATTTATGAACCCACTTCACATATCAGTGCTAAAATTATAATGCTGAAGTAAACCGTACAGCAAACTAATCTAAACCAAATCTCTAGAAGAGATTAATATCCATTCAGGAAATAAGCACCACCTTTCAATGGTCCACATTCAATATGAGTGAACTATTATTCCAATTATTTGTCCAGCTTTACAGCTTGCCAGTGGCTCAGTGCCAGCATTTTACTTAACAGGCTAATACAAACGGAAGTATCAAAGCCACTAGGTCAGCTGCTCACAGAATGGCTGAGAGCATGCTGTAGCAGCCACTGCCACAAGAGCCACTGTGGTCAGACACAAGGCCAAGGAAGTAGACTTTTCTGTTACTTCATGGCAGAAATAGAATCATAGAATCACAGAGTTACAAAGTCACAGAGTCATAGAATCACAGAATCACACAGAGTCATAGACTAGTAGAGGTTGGAAAAGACCTCTGGAGACCATCTAATATGCTAGAGAAGGATCACAAAGGAACACATTCATGCTGGTTTGGAATGTCTCCAGAGAACTCCCAAGTACTGTCTGAGCCACAGAACATATAGACATAGTCTTGTCTCTGCCAGTGACCTGTGGAGAAGGGTTAAAGGTGAGAGCATCCCTCCAAGCCTGCCCTCGGGATAGAGATACATGGGGCAGATGAGGGATCATGCAGATTCTGCTGAGTTTTGTATTCCCGGCTCAGTAAGCAATAAAAGCTGCTATCTAGGCTGAGATCCTAGGAAAAACACTGACAAAATCTCAGGCAGAACATAAGACCAGATTTCCACGTAGAAAATCGACTGTTACTGTATAACAGCTTGTCAGCACCCTCAGTATACAACAGAGCATGCTACAGGGAACTCGGTGAGGGTTGTTAGAATGTCACCTGCAGTTTCCAGGTCTAATCACAGACAGCTGGGAAAATCCCACTGAGAACAAGTGTTTGTGTGCAGATAAGGTTGCATTTGCTGTTTATGGCTCCTCTGTGATTTGTTGTGGAAAAGGCTAAATGTGGCTCCATTTAAAATGTTGAAGTTAGCCCCTGTGAGACAGTCTCCTGGAGAAACGAAAGTCCTGGTAACAGAGCAGATGCCTGGCTTTGAATGGCTGGGTGAGAATGAAAGTTTTATTTCCCTTCTCACTTTTATTTCCTTATTCCTTACATGATATTTATTTTTAGAGTGAGAAGGAACAGGAGCTTAAATGCTGGCTTGACTCATGGAAGTCAGACCAAGTGCTTTGTCTATATAATACTTGTCTCTGAAACAGAGCCAGTGGGGACTTTGGGTGGAGGAAATGTGCAAGACTCTTTCATCAAGTCTGGTGCTGTGCTGCAGGCTTGATTTGTGCTGTCAGGATGAGGGCTGAAGTCTGGCACCTGGAAGGACAATATCGGTTAGAAAGATGACAGAGTATGATTTGTGCTCCCTTTACACCTGACATGTGCCAAAAGACTGGAGAAAAAGCAGGGTTTGTACTAACTGATGTTTGGCCCTTAGTTCAAAGCTCATAAGTTAGGATATTTGTCTGTCTTACTGGCAGACCACGGCAGAAGATCAGCCTTCACCGGATCTTTCAACGGCCTTAAAAAGCATGTCTCCCCACTGGCTACAGAGGAAGCCAAGGAAAGTCACCTTCTCCCTCAGTTTGGGGATTACTCTGGGTCATACAAGCAGAGCTGCTGCGATTCAGCCCTTGAGAAAACCATCAGAAAGGGAGCAAGAGAGGAGTAGCAGCAGACGTGAGAGAGAAAGGCAAGAGAAATAGGGAAGGTAAAAGAGGAAGAAGGGAAATGAAATTAAATGAGGATGAGTGGTAAAAGGGAAAGCAACTGCTAAAGGCAAGTAACAAAGAGACCAAGGGGGAAAGAGTGCCTAAGAGGAGAGATGAAGCAAAGGGAAGGCAAAAGCAGACAAGTGAGAAGCATCATGTGGAGGAGCCCTTGTCCTCAGAATCCAATAAGCAGCTGCTGCCTGAGGGTGCAGAGTCACTGGCTCAGCGCTGCATGAAGGACACTACTGCTCACTCCAGCAACCATCCCTTCTAACATTCCTGTAAACAGCAGAGATCTAGCACTTGGTAGTCAGCAGCCAGTGAATAAAATAATCGTCTTTTCATGACAAGTGGGGACACAGGGCAAGGTTTCTGGTGCTTGGTGCCTGCAGGATAAAGTTCTCAGTTCTCTACTTTCATTCTCTTTTAGACATGAAAAACCTAGCAAATTATTCAGGGCTTTTTCCTTGCCCTGCTGACAAAATTATCACAGCCTGGCCAAGGCAAGGTAAGCATAGAGAAGCCTCTGAACATTCTGTGGATACTGGGAATCCCTGGAAACCGGCTTGGTTTGTTAGATGTCTTTTGCACCATCGGTGTACTGGGCAAGATATACAAATGTGTATGTTATGCAAATCCAGTGATTACAAATCACTTACTGGTTCATAATGGAAAATTCCCTGCTGATTGTCAAGGTTAAATATGGTTGATGTAAAAGAATGTGGGAGACATTAGCCAGTGTAATTGCTCGGATAGCCTCGATTATCTTTAATGGAGCTTCTACAAATACACATAAACATGAACAGGGATGTTACCATACTAAAAATAAACCTCTAGTAAAGCCAAGCAGCAACCTAACCATTCAGACCACTCATAAAAGGACTCTGCCTGTAGCTGGATTAGGGGGTACTGTAAAATCTAGCGAGGTGCACTTTCACTTTGGTAAATTCTCCTGACCAGTGTTTCACACTGTGAAGAACTGCCTGAAAGGGCCAGCCAGCTTATCTGGGCCGGGAGCATCCAGCCTGCAGTTGCCTAGTGCCGCAGCATGAAATGCCACAGAGCTGCAGTGAGAAACTGAGAGATGGAGAGAGGAAATTCTCACAGTCTCCCATTTCCCAGTGCTGTGTTAAGTGACCAAGTGATCATAGGCCACCACAGGAGTGACTCACAGAGTTCAAAACAAGAGCATCCACTAATTGTTTCATGGAAGAAGCTCAGGGGATTCTGAAGAAGGATTTTGTAGGATATTATTTTACTCACTGTGAGCTTTGTAGTCCTTTGTAGTTTATTTTACAACTCATAGCCCAGGGAGGGGTCTGTTCCAGGGCAGGGCATCCCTCATGGTCAGCTTTCTGCTGTGAGCCTGCAACAGTTTTGAATCTGTCCAGAAGGAGCTCTCAGACACTGCCCGATGGCAAACAGGAGGAGGAGATAAATGCCTTTATTCCATCAGCTCTGTGTAAATGCTTTGGTTAGTTTGGTTACAATTTGGTTCACCTACACCCAGCAGAAGGCAAGGTGATGATACTGTAAACACCTCCAGGGATGGGGACACCACCACCTCCCTGGGCAGTCCATTCCAGTGTCTGATCACACTTTCCGAGAGGAAGGCCTTCCTAACATCCAACCTAAACCTCCCTTGGTGTAGCTGCAGGCCCAGGCCTCTCATCTAATCACTAGTTACTTGGGAGAAGAGCCCATCCCACACCTGTCGACAGCTCGCCTGCAGGTAGCTATAGAGAGTGATAA
>VZRI01000871.1:14586-27536 GCA_013397515.1 Upupa epops | reverse complement strand
CCTAGATGAAGTAAGTGTCCTCCTTACATGAAACAAGCGTGTCCACCCCAGATGAAACAAGAAGCCCTCTTTATTCTGTCCTTCTCATCCCTTTGCCCCTTAGACTAACCCAGCATTCTCTTATCTTCACTTGGCTGTGAAGCCCAGGTGTTACCCAGGCAGGGCCCCACAGTACATTCTTTTCTATATCTATTAGCTATACAGCGCTAGTTTCTGCTGCTAAAGCTACAACATTCTAACATACATGTAAAGGCCCTCTACTAATTTACAATCGCTTTTATTCATAAAATTTTGCCTTTTCCAACACTCCCAGTGTCTTGGATTCCATAAATCAAATCCAGCTTTAATTAGAATTGTTTCCCAGAAAGCCCTTGTACATAAAGCTGTGACTACAAAACCGAACTAGAATAAAAGCATAGGTGTAGCTCATAACATGTTTGGGGAAAAACTTCATTTTCTTCATTTTCAGTTTTAGCGTTGCTGTGATTTTTTTTGTCATTGGAGAATCCAGCACCACTGGTGTCTCTGGGGCAAAACTTTTGTGACTGTGATGCTGAGCATACAGTTCCCTGACACAATCAGAAACCCCTGTGAGAGGCAGGAGCAACAGGTTGTAAGAAGGTAGGGGTTAGTCTCTTCTCCTAGGTAACAAGTGACAGGACAAGAGGAAACTGCCTCAAGTTCCATTGGCATGGTTTAAAAAGATTTCTTCACCAAAAGCATTGTCAAGCTCTAGAACAGGCTGCTACAGGCAGTGGCGCAGCCACCAGCCCTGAAAGGATTTCCAAGCTGTGGAGACGTGGTGCTGAGGGACATGGTTTAGCAGTAGACTTGTCAGGGTTAAGTTTATAGTCCAAGCTAAGTTTATGGCCCAGAAGGCGAACCCATATCCTGGGCTGCCACAACAGATGTGCAGCCAGTAGATCAAGGGACAAGGGAGGGGATCCTCCGCCTCTACTCAGCACTCTTGAGACCCCACCTGGAGCACTGTCTACAGTTCCGTAGGCCCCAACACAAGAAGGACATTGAACTGGTAGAGGAGGCCAGGAAGTTGATCAGAGGGCTGGAGGNGATCAGAGGGCTGGAGTACATTGCTATGGGGACAGGCTACAAGAGCTGAGACTCTTCAGCCTGGAGAAGGGAAGGCCCAGGGAAGACCTTATAGCAGCTTCCAGTACCTGAAGGGGGCTATGAGACATGGGGGCAGGGCTTTTTACAAGGGTTTTCAGTGATAGGAAGAGGGGAAATGGCTTTAAGATAGAAGAGGGGAAATTTAGATCAGATATGAGAAGCAAATTCCTCCCTGTGAAGGTGCTGAGGCACTGGAACAGGTTGCCCAGGGAGTTGTGGCTGCTCCATCCCTGGAAGCTGGACAGGGCTCTGAGCAACCTGGTCTGGTGAGAGGTGTCCCTGCTCACAGCAAGGGGTTATAACTAAATTATCTTTAAGGTATCTCCCAATCTTGACCATTCTATGATCCTGTCTTTAACAATGGTCTTAGGAACCTTTTCCAATCTAAATTATTCCATGATTCTACACATCATCAATAGCCAGCAGCTACCTTGAAAAGACCTTCTGAACCTCGTTTATTTGTTTTGAAGGATCACAGTGGCAAAATCTTTCTGAAAAGAAGTTTCCTGGTAAGTTCTGATGGGTCATTATTCTCTGAGAGCTCTGCAGAGCCCAGTACCTTACCAGTTCTTCATGCTGCTTTGAGCATCTCTACCCCAATCTCTTGGTTTGCTTCAGTCAACAAGGTGCATCTGCTGCCACGTTTCATTCCCCACAGAATGGCTGGACAGTACTTACAGGACCTGCAATCCCTACTACATCAGTATGTATTTACATTTACAGACTTGAAATGTTCACATCATTCATAGGAAGCTGCCCATCCACTGCTGCTTCTGGTTTAAAACACAAATCCTTGTTCCTACAGTACATTAAATTAAAGAACATAATGGTGCAAATTGCATCTCCTGTACTATCAATACAGATAATGTATATACAAATACATAACTGTAAAAACCAACTAAAATGTTGTTTGATGCCTAAAGCACCTTAAAATCCAAAACCCAATCCTTAGCTTCTCTCTTCATTCCCCCTGGTCCTTTGTTGTGCTGTAAGTACACCTAGAGGTGCCCACAAACCCATTAGGTTTCTAGAGTTATATGACTTTGTCTGCACTTGCCCTCTGAACCCCAGGGGAAGTAGCAGCAGATCATATCCTGCACAAACTTGGGGGTGTTCCTCTTCTCCCTTAGGCAAAGCACACTCATTCAGAGCACATTTTCTGGCTTTCCTCAGCTTAGCCTCATACTGGCTGTAAAATCTGCAGTCTGCCAAGAATAGGTGTAACAGGTAAACAAGTCAAACAAGGTCACTGAGCCCAAAGCAGATTAGAAATCAAAACTTAGGTCAGCACCTCAGGGGGCTGCTGGAATCAGGATTGTTTCACCTACTTAGACCGACAGAACATTTGTTGCACAAAGTAAGTGTTTTACAAAACATATATTTCTGTGGAGCCTGCATTTCAGTCATCCCACACCACACAAATAGGTTCTTTTAAAATGTAAGGTATCATCTAATGCAGTCTCTGCTTTGTTTTCCCTTTGGCCAGCACAGTAATCACCCCAGTAGTTACCAGCATGACTCTAAGGAAGTTACTCCAACCATAGACTAGAGTAACTAGTCTTAGTAGCTATCCTTTGTAAATACACAGATGACACCAGGCTGGGTGGGAGTGTTGATTTGCTAGAGGGGAGGAGGATGCTGCAGAGAGATCTGGACAGGCTGGGTCAATGGGCAGAGGCCAATGAAATGAGGTTTAACAGGACCAAGTGCAGGGTCCTACATTTTGGCAGATACAGACCTGGGGGATGAGTGGCTGGAGAGCAGCCTGGCAGAGAGACACCTGGCGGTACTGGTTGACAACCAGCTGAACAGGAGCCAGCAGTGTGCCCAGGTGGAACGAAAGGCCAATGGCCTCCTGGCTTGTATCAGCAATAGTGTGGCCAGCAGGAGTAGGGATGTAATTCTCCTGTACTGGGCACTGGTGAAGCCTCCCCTTGAGTACTGGGGGCAGTTCTGGGCCCCTCACTTCAAGAAAGTGATTAAGGAGCTAGAGAGGATCCAGAGTAGCCATGAGGCTGGGGGAGGGATTGCAGGGAAAGTCTGAGGAGAGGCTGAGAAAGCTGGGGGGGGGTTTAGCCTGGAGCAGAGGAGACTCAAAAGGGAGACCTTCTCCCTCTCTACAACTACCTGCAAGGAGATTGAAGTCAGATATGGATCAGGCAACCAGCAGCAGGACAAAAGGGCAGGGCCTGAAGTGGCACCAGGGGAGGGTTAGGTTGGATGTTAGGAAGCCCTTCTTCATGGAAAGGGTGATCAGAGCCTGGAATGCACTGCTCAGGGTGCTGGTGGAGTCCCCATCCCTGGAGGTGTTGAAGGACAGCCTGGCTGTGGCCCTTAGTGCCCTGGTGTAGCTGATGTGGTGATGTTAGGTCAAGAGCTGAGCTAGATGAGTTCAGAGGCTTTTCCAGCCTCAATAATTCTGTGATTCTGTAACAAAGAGGACAACATCCCCCAAATTATTTAGCTAGAAATGAAAAATAGAGAACAGAGCTCTTACACCTGTGATTTACATCTAGTGAACTGAATGGGTGGCCGCATTTAATCTCCACCATTATTAGGGCTGTGATGTGAGCTGTGTTCCCATCAGTGGAGATCAGTGGGTTCTCCTGCAGATGGAGGGAAAGCTGAGAAAGCCAGTGCAGTATGAAATTTGTACAATTGTTTTTTTCCTCCACTAGCTTTCAAAAGCAGCTTTTCTGTTCTTTTTTTTTTTTTCCTGAAAGGGATCAATTCTCTAATAAGCCTGAATTATGCACATCTCATTTACTGGAAGAAAACATGAGAAGAGTGGTTTACGGGAAGGGAAATGTATAAGAAAGGCTAAATTGGATCTGGAATAGCTGCTGTAGCTGTGTTCTTCATTTGACTCTGACATCTTTTCACTTGTCTCTAGAATAGTACATGACACAGGAGGAGCTGCTGATGAATTTTTGACACTGTGTCTGGTTCCTGTTTTGTTTGGACGTTTTTTAAAGGCGCCTTGTAAAGCACTCTCCAAACTTTACAGCACGATTGTACATAGCTCCATACTGCTGGAATTGTGCAAGAATAGCCTCATTTCATGTACAAACATCCTCTGGTTAACTGTTGCTGCTATTTTGTTATGTATGTGGATGGATGGGAGCTACGCTGCTGCACCTGGGTGGGCACAAGCTTCGGTGTCAATCCAAACTGGGGGAGGAGGTAACAGTCCTGAGGAAAAGGACTCGGGGTACTGGTGGAGGAGAAGCTGGACAGGAGCAGACAGCATGTGCTTGCAGCCCAGAAGGCAAATTGTATCCTAAGCTGCATCAGAAGCAGTGTGGCCAGCAGACCCGGAGAGGGCAATGTGCCCCTCACCTGGAGTCCTGTGTCCAGCTCTGGAGCCCTCAGTACAGGAAGGACAGGGACATGACTGAGCGTGTCCAGAGCAGGCCTTGAAAACCCCAGTGGGCTGGAGCTCCACTGCTGTGAGGACAGGCTGAGTGTGCTGTGGTTGTTCAGCCTGAAGAAGAGAAGGCCCCAGGGGGGTCTGGGATCTGATAGTGACCTTCTAGTCTCTAAAGAGGGCTGCAAGAAGGCTGCAGAGGGACTGGTTACAAAGGCCTGGAATGATAGGATGAGGGTCAATGGTTACACATTAGAAAATGGCAGACTGAAATGGGCTGTTAGAAAGAAGTTTTTAGCAGGAGGGGGGTTGAACACTGGAACAGGTTGCCCAGGGAGGTGGGTGAGGCCCCATCCCTGGAGCTATTCCAGGTGAAGCTGGACAAGCCTGTAGGCAACCTGATCTGGTTGAGGATGTCCCTGCTCAATGCAGGGGCGTCAGACTGGGTGACCTTTGGAGGTCCCTTCCAACACAGGACGTTCTGTGATTCCATAACTTTTCAACACAGATGGTGTTGAGAATGAAACAGTAGGAGATCTCACAAAATTGTACAAATCTTGGAAATCCAGTCATGAAGGGCTAAGTCACAGACTGCCATGGGCCCACTTCACACATTTTTTCTGGGATTTCATAAACAAGCTTCAGCATCCACATCCAGAGCAGGAAGAGTACTAAGGCTGTACTGGAGTTCATCGAAATTGTTTTATAAGAATCTGCCCTTTGAGAATCTTGAAAAAAATCTGAATTCATGCAAAGATCATTCTGCTCCACATGTATGTAAAGGAGAAGGGTATTGTCGCTGGGTTAACTGGAATCAGCATCCACAGATCCTACTCATTTAACAGAGTAAGTTTAGGTCTTAGGTTCAAACTCCCAGCGATTCCTTCCCTGAGGGCCTGTGTGTTGCTCCTCCAGGCAGAATGGGAGACTATCCATTATGAATGGGCTTGTAAGCTCTGAGAGCAATCAAAACAACTGAGATACTGGGAATTATCTGGACACTACAATAAACTCAAAGCCTGTAACAATTTGTTTACACTGTTCCTTGACAGACTTTTGACTTTAATAACACTTACAGAACTATGGCTCCAAATAAGTTGTGGCATGAAGAGGTAGATGTGACAGCTCTTAGTGCTGTTCGTGTCCTTTGCACTCACAATGAGGTAAAAGCTCTGTGAGTTGTTACAGATTCACACGCTGCCTCCTCCTGCAGCAATGCAGGCTCTTGCCCATGTCCCCGACAGTAATACAGACATATGTCACATTTTACTAATGGGATCATGGCAGGTGTCACTTTAATTTGGAATTATGGCAGTGAATTCTTCATCACCATTTTGCTAATCATGTTTGCAAAGCCTTAACACTCACAAGGCTGCAAGAAAAGCACAGGCAGCCTTCCTTCCCTTAGGGAGCAGGGCTGGGTTGGGCTGTTGCTCCCATGCCTTTCCCTAGACACTCACTTTTCATACACCCTCCAAAAAGAAGCTAAAACACCTTTAAGTACAGTATTTAAGTGATTTCCAGCACACAGACATGACACCAGTGCTATGCTGAGGCTATGGGTTGGCACAGCAAATGTTTTGAAGAATCTCTTGCTTATTTTTTTGTCTTCCTAAAGCTGAGAGTCAGTGTCACTGGCAAGTTTCTGAAAAGCTTTTTCCATGCAGTATCAGAGCTGGTAAAATGCTTTGGCACAGAATGTGCAGGGCAGACATTAATAGGCATTGATTACTAGTAGTTTTAAATGTAAATGTGGTCTGCTCAGCATTTGATAGAATTATGATAGAGGTTAGCAAACATCACTGACATGTAATTGTCTGTTTTGAAGCTCTACATTACCTGATTCTGCAGTTTTGTTGGGATAATACTCAGCATGTGAACAGGAAACTACTCCAAATCACAGTAGGTTCTGGTTCTTACACTTGGGGATTTTGGAGATAAATTCCCCAGGCACTAAAGTCTTTGATAGAGGGTTAGTGTGTTCCCTAGCAGTGGATTACAGCACTGGTAGCCTGTGCATTTTTGTGCATGTCTCCAGCTCCATCTCCTCCTTCAAATAGCATTTCACATTCAGCTCAGTAGCACTCCTACCCCATCAACCAGTCACCCTCTTCTCTCAGAACATAATGGGTCACTGTATGTCTACTGAAAAGATCTCAAGTGAGCCACTGGTAGTAGATGCACTACAGGCTGGAAGCCCCACTCTACATGCATCCTTCTCTCACGAGTTTTCATTCCAGACAGGAAATTAATAGCTTCAGGTTACCATAGAATCATTTATCATTGGAAAAGACCTTATCAAGTCCAACCAGTAATCCCACTGTCCCAAGGCCACTGATAAACTCTGTCTCTAAGGTCCAGATCTATGCAACTTTCAAACACATTCAGGGATGACAATTCAACCCCCTCCCTGGAAGCCTTCTCCTGATTACTTCTGTCCTGTGACAGCATACAGTGATTGCAGTAGCGGCCACACAGCTGGGCAGCTGCAAGCCCCACTGCCATCATCCCCTGGTACAGAGATCCCCTCTTGGAAGTCCAAAGCAACAAGGCTTTGTGTTTATGGTTTAGATATAACTTGATTCATGCAATGCTACCTAACCACAAATAACAAAAATCCAGCGGGAAGCAGAAACTACCTCTTCTCAAGTCTGATTTCTCCCATTTTAAGAACAAATGTGTTTGTTACTGCCAGAACTGTGAACCACACTGACCAGCAGTGCTACCTGGCCTCACTAACTAGGGCACTGCTCATTTCTAGCCTGTGCTTTTGATGATCAAGGGGCCCTAATATGGTCAATACGTTATCTCTTAATGTTCAAGGACAGTCCCAGGACTCATCAGTAGCAATCAAACAGCTACCTGCTCCACAGCCAACCTGGCCATATCCAAATTCTAAGCACAATTGATAAACCTGTACTTTTCCCCTCGTTCTGATAAGAGACCATCCATTACATGCACCTGGGTAACACATAAACCCCACTGTCTATGAGTCAATAACCCAGTGCTCTTTTGACATCCTTTTGAATCCATATAGTTAATTGAGGTCTGTATATATAGCCAAAATCTATACTGATTAAGCCTGGATTATGATCCCTTTCAGTGCTCAGTCTGAATAACCATGTGAAGTATGAACACCCAGGCAAAGATGCTTCTCTCTGTGTGTATTTATTTGGCTCGAGACCTGCCATCAAAAAAAAGAGTGTCATTACTTGAGCACCAAGCCTTAAGTAGTAGATTCCAAGTGCATCATTTTGAGAGCCATTAAAGGTTGTCAGGCCTATATGGTTGCTAAGATACCATGAATCATGAAGAAAAATATAAGATAATGGTAAGCAAGCACTGTAATGTTTATCAGAATGTGGTCTCTGTATCTTTCTTAATAGCATCATGATTAGCATCATTTTCATGAGTTCCTGTCTATTTTTCCAGCTAGGTGCAAGGATGCAACTGCATTAGGTTGGCAAACAGTGTTTATGATACATATTTTGCCAAGAGTCAATGAATGTGTGGAAGTCAAGATCTGTAATTGCTACAGCAGAATCTATTAACAAGTAAGAGCCCATGTCTGTGTGCAAGTTTCTTTCCTGACTATTAAATAGCATCTTCAGACTCAGAATGAAATCATCCGTCATTGATTTCAAGTATATTCTGTGATAACACAGACTTCACTTTCAAAGAGTTTTTAAATTAAATTTGTAGCTGAGGTAATTGCTGTTGCAAAATTATGCAGTTAAAATAAAGCTTTCTGCTGCAGCTTGCTTGATATTATAATTTAACTGCCTCTTTTCTCAATCATAAAAGTGTGAGATGCCAGATTAAGGCAAAGCATTAGGTTATTACTGAGTTATTTCATGTTTTATCTCTGGAAGTAGCCTGTGAGCAGTAAAGGGATGAATATGTAATGCAGTGAGCAGTGCTCACATCTTATCCCACAAAGTCCTCTCTGGGTTCTCTCTTCCTCCTCTCTAAAAAGTTGACATCATGATGGGAAAAGGAGTGCAAATCAGCCATTCTCTTGGATTTGGTGCCCCCCACAAACAAAGCCCCCAGTAAGGATGCAATCCCTGCACCGATGAGCAAGAATATTTGGAGTATTATCAGAAAACTACATAGGTACTTCTTTCTTCCCACAAACTTGTGGACAAGAATTTTTGTAACCCACACATGGCAACCCTAAAGAAAGCCTCCAAGTCCTCCTCACTGGATTGCAAGGTACCCAAGAGATGCTTCTGGGCTGGAAATGGGTAAAGCAATATTTCTCTCAAAATTCGTAAAGCAGTAATTCTGCTTAATTGAATTGGTTTGACAGCACAGCCATAACAACACCATTTTCAGTTATCCAGGGTACCCTCTGTATGAAAAAAAAGTATGAAAATGTTGGATATAGACTCTTTAAGAATTAAAAAGAGAGAAACTAGGCTAATTTGGTCAGTTTAGTGCCCATAAAATAAATTCAAAGTTTATGAGTAGTCATCATCATCTGATCTATGTTCAGAAGAGTTCTCACACTGGCAAGCAGCAGTAGAAGTTAGGCTGTTGTGACATAAGGATATCAGACAATTACAACATGGTGTCTGCATGGTATTCACATAAAGAAGACAAGAAGAGAAAAGTTAGACAAGATACTGAGTAAGGAATTCCATTATCCAAGCTTTCAAATCAAGCATCTCCTCATTCACAGAATCACTGAATTATTGAGGCCGGAAAAGCCCTCTGAGCTCACCCACCCCAACCCATGACCTAACATCACCACACTGGCCAGACCAGAACACTAAGGGCCACAGTCAGTCTGTTCTCCAACACCGCCAAGGATGGGGACTGTACCACTGCTGTGGGCAGTCCATTCCAGGGTCTGATCACCTTTTCAGTGAGGAGGGGCTTCTTAACGCCCAACCTAACCCTCCCCTGGCAGCTTCAGGCCCTGCCCTCTCATCCTGGCACTGGTTGCCTGGGAGAAGAACCTCCTTCAGGAATTGTAGAGAGGGAGATGGTTTCCCCTGAGTCTCCTCTTCTCCAGGCTAAACACCCGAGGTTCCCTCAGCCTCTCCTCGTAAGTCTTTCCCTGAAATCACTTCCCCAGCCTCATTGCTCCTCTGCAATGCCCCTCAGCCTCTTGAAGTAAGGGACCGAGAACTGCCCCCAGTACTTGAGATTACACCTCACCAGTGCCCAGTACACGGAGGAATTATGTCCCTAGTCCTACTGGTCACACTATCCCTGATTGTGTGGTGGAGAAGCATGTTCATAAGATTCACCAACTGCTGTTCCCAAGACAAAACAAAACACAGCTAAGGGTTAAAAAGAGGGTGGATACACATGACACCAGACACCAAGCAGCCCAGGAGACCCAAGTGACACAATGCAACAACAAAGAATCTGCATCCTCTACAAGACATCAGCTGGATCTCCACGAAACAAGACCAGTGACACCTTCCTGGAACTTCTCCCTCCATGTAGGGACATAATTGCTGGATCAGCCTTGCAACAAGGTTTTCCTGTGCTTGACAAGAACTAGAGACAACTGCCTTGTAATCCAACTCTTTGAAGAACACTGGGCATTTTGACATTCATGTAGGTAAGAGAAGATCAGCAGGAGAGAGACCCACTCATAACAAAGGAGAGGGGCAGTATTATTTTGAATTTTCCTGGCACCCGCAGAGATGAATCCACACTGACATCCCCACACCATGACTTTTTAAGAGAAAATGAGCCTTGAAGATTATATGTCAGCTGAAATGTACCCAAGGGCTTGTTTTGCAATGTTTCTTTCTTAAAGAATGTTTGTTTTAACATTTGTGACACAACCAGCCAAAGAAAAATGCAGAGCCGTTGTAAAAAATTTGAGTAGATATCCAGTTGTTAGAGCTGGTTTAGGAACAATCATAGGAGTGATGGACTGTAAGACCCAGGAGAGGATCCTTCCAACCCTAATGATTCCCAGAATTGATTTTTCTTTTGCAACTCACTTTCAGTTAGTGCTGTAGAAAAAAATAAAGAGGCTGAGATCAATGCTGGCTTCAATGACACAGCCAGTCCAGCTCCTGCAGCATTTTCTCACCGTGGCAATCTCTTTATTTTCTTATTTGTATGAAGATCATTCTCCACTTCTCTGTTCCTGGTTGTACATAAAACTAAGAGGTTAGGCTCCTCGTTTGCTGACTCCGGGGCTGAATGCACCATTAATACAAATTAGTTAGCAGATAAAACTCATATCAAACCTCTTGTCAAATGAGTGCATAGTTATTCTGCATACAGTGCAGGAGGAGTGAGCTGTGCATTCATTAGCACTCTTGCTAAATAAAGGTTCTTCTAGCCAAGTGGTGGAACAGAGCTGCATGTAGCAGGAATGTGCCTATCTCCAGAAAGATGTGTTTGGTAAATTTAACATCTCACGACATCAACCCAGTTCCACACAAACTGGTATTAGACTCGGTGATCTTAAAGGTCTTTTCCAAACTAAACAATTCTGTGATTCTAACTGTTGGGGGTTTCCCCACCCCCACCCAGTACCTGTGTAGAGCCATCTGAGTGGGCTGTTGTGCTGTGGATGGAGAAGGGTTAAGTGGAACTGATCTCTGTGGATGAGACCAAGAAAAATTAGTCAGATGAATGCTGAGGTAACTCAGTGTCCTGAGCCAGGTCTGCGATAAGATGTTGAGACCAGTACAAACTCAGCAGGACTGACATCTGGCACCACCACAGTGAATGCAGAATAGTTTATGGACATCCCAAGATCTCCCTTTTGAGGCAGCTGCCCATAAATTCATTGAAAAACAAGAGACCCAGGTATATTTCTCAGCCTCAGCCAAACTGGTTGGGGGTATAAAGTCTGCTTAAAGCCAGTAAGTAAACAATCAGAACATCAGTGGTTCTTGGCCAAACTGCCTCTCAGAGCCACTGAGACTAAACACAGACCAGCCTCCTTTTTGTCTCTTTTCTAAAAAGATGGAAAACAAAAAAAGGATAGTACAAAACACCAAAATGATCAATAAGGCTGAATGCACAATACTAAAATGAATCATTTGCAAAATTTGTGACTTTCTATCCTATTTCGTGGTCCACAGGATAGCTGGAAGCAGTGGTAGTTGAACAAAGTATAAAAACACTAGTTACTCCAAGGATTCTCATGGTTTGCCAAAACTGTCTTAGACTAGTAGCACAGTCTCATGCAGTAACCAGGTGGTTTGCTGCTATGAAAGGTACAGCCAGCCAGAACCTAACATTGCAGCAGGATCCATTACAACAGCACAGCACAGATGCAGACAGTTGGACACATTCATCCCTGGGCACACTGTCCTGCTGCTTCACTTGCCCTGAATGCTTTGTACCACCTTGCAGATCAAACTGAGATTTGCAAATCTAAGCAGGGGGAAGCAGACCTCTCCTTGCTATGCTCCATGGAAATCTCCCTCATACAGAGTTAACAGCAATCAGTCTCCTCCAGTATTTGTCAAGTATCTTTCTCACTTTAGCAGCTCTCCAAACCAATGCAGCTGCAAAAGCAAGCTGCGCACACAAATACCAGCATGCCTGTGCTCCAGCAAAGCTGGCTATGCTCTCTGACTGCCTGCTTTGACATTGCACAGGCTAAGATACCTCTGCAGCTCCACAAAACTTTAGCTTGGATCTAACCTCTAGCAGGCAATGGCTGCACCAACACCCCTTCACCCCTTCTGTGTTGCTCCAATAGCTGGTGTGGAGTTGCAACCTAGGACCTCTGGCTCCTCTGTGTTACTGCTCTTCTGTGTTGTCCCCATAAAAGTGATGAGAATTAGCACTAGTTTTTTCACTCTTGCCTGGTCTAACATCCCCTATCTCCAGTATCCTGTCTCCATCATCCCCTATCTCCATCAAGTGGATCATGAGCTTCTGTTACCTCATATTTGTCTCACGCTATTGCCACACCTTGTGCCAATGGAATCCACGTGGTTTGTCCTGCAGAGCTAAGATCTGTGATGTTAGGTTTTGGTATGTCATCTTTGCAGTCCCTCCTCCAGATTTGTCATCGTCAAACATTTCAGCTGGTCCAATTACTTTCTCTTTGCAGGACATTTAAGGAATTCATAGACTGAACCCAATGAAAGTCCTCTTCTTTTTACACCTCCTGACTTTCCTATCTCACACAGTGTATTTTGGGGTTTTTGGGGTAATTCTGCTCTTCTCTATTAATTCCCATTAACTTCCTCTTTCTCTCCCCCTCCTCCTCTCCTACTTCTCCCACTTTCCCATAACTCCTGCAAAGTCTTGGATCTTATCTTCCATCGGATGGGAACATGCATAATACAATGGCAACAAGTTTGCTGATGACACAAAGCTGGGAGGAGTGGCTGACACACCAGAGGGCTGGGCTGCCACTCAGTGGGACCCAGACAGGCTGGAGAGCTACACAGGGAGGAATTGAATGAAATTCCACAAGGGCAGTGTAGAGTGTGGTATCTGGACAAGAACA
>VZRI01000871.1:0-14422 GCA_013397515.1 Upupa epops | reverse complement strand
AGCTTGGAAAAAAGGAGACTGAGGGATGACCTCATTAATGTTTATAAATATGAAAAGGGTGGATGTCAGGAGGATGGAGCCAGCATCTGCTCAGGGGCATTCAGTGATAGGATAAGGGGCACCGGGTACAAGCTGGAACATAGGTGAGGGTGGCAGATCACTGGAACAGGCTGGCAGGTATATTGCAGAGTCTCCTTCTCTGGAAACTTTTAAAATGTGCCTGGACATGTTTCTGTGTGACTGGATCTAGGGCAATCCTGCTTGGGCAGGGGGTTGGACTGGATGATCTTTCGAGGTCCCTTCCAATCCCTAACAGTCTGTGATTCTGTAATTTAAACAGGTTGCATATGCTGCTCTTAGTTTAGTTTATCCCAGTCATACTGGTCCAATTGTAGTTGCTCTTTGCCAGACAGCTGAATTTCTAGCTGAATGGAAGCAGCACAAATCAAGAAGTACTGCTTCTTCACAGAACCCAGCCCCTGCTCTCATAAATGCACTGCTGTTTTGGAATGGAAATGGAGGTTTAATACCAACTGGTCTCAAACACGGTTGTTTTGAGTCTTCTTAGCCCACACAAACCAATTGTCTCGGTGCCTCTCAAGTCCCATATGATGAGGTGTAAATGGTGGAGGACAGCCTGTACTGGATTAGTACAATTTCTGGTAAATCCTTTAAGAAATTTGTTTAATGCTTCAAGAAATCCACCATTCCCTTTGATCCTACTTTTAATTTTTCAAAATGGTATTACTCCCTTAGAAATAAACCCAAACAACTAGCTACACTTGTTACAGACTTATTATAAGTCAATAAAATCAATTATATAGAATTAAAGTAAAAAAAATAGAGTAAAATAAAATTTAGAATAAAATAAAATACAGAATTAAAGAAAATCAAATATAGAAGTAAAATCAATAAAATCAAATATAAACATAAAATAAAGAATGAATGTAAAGAAAATCATTTATAGAATGAAAGCAAAGAAAATCAAATATAGAAATAAAATACAGAATTAAAGCCAACAGAATCAATTATATAGAATTAAAGTAAATAAAAATACAAAAAGGGATGCATCAAGGGAAGAGGGGGGAAGGAGTCTTTTCGACTCATTATAGTCCTGGACAAGAGAAGAAGATGCAAATAACCCAGAAGGAAGAAATAGAGAGAAATCCTTCTTGCACTTTCCTGTTACAGAGAAACTCTCATCCAAGAATATGCAGAGAATTTTAGAAAACAAATGAGTAATTCTCAGAGTGCCATGGAAAACAGCTTTTCTTGTGGGTAAAAAACTCCACATGCAAAGTGGATCCACTCAAACTTTAGACTTGGCATGAAATGTTGACACAGCGGGATTTGTTTAGCTCATAGTCCAGTAAATTGGCCTTTTCTTCCTACAAGGAAACTTTAATAGAAATTCTCTCTCTTCAGAAAACGCTGCGGTTCCAAAATTCCCCCTGAAACTGAGGGCTCCTGACTACTGTTTCGATTGTTTTGTCAGTCTCACAGCTCCTACAAACCATCTTCCCTGGCTATCACAGCTTTTTCAGTCCTGGTTTCAGATCCCCAGTTTTTGGAAATTATGAATCCACCTTGGCTCCAAGAAAACTCAGAGCTTCTCCATGTCTGCTAAGTGCTCATTCTGAAAAACGGGCATCTGAAGTCATCAAGTCATAAAACACCAACCAACCTCTCTCTTTTGGCTTCTGCTCTGCCTTTTCACACAGTGACAGACAATTAGGGGTCGGAAGGGACCGCAAAAGATCATCTAGTCCAAACCCCCTGTAAGAGCAGGACTTAGCATGAGGACTTAGCATTATTCCTTCCTTTTAATACCCTGCTAAAATACAACCCCAACAACATTTTACTACCTGAAGGTCATACCAAAGATTAAAAAATTACTTGCCCCCCATCAAATTTTATATTTTCAAAACGCTCTTCACTTTGCTCATCTAATTAATGATGGTCCCCCGGGGCATCCAGATATGAAGTGCAAATCTGAACACCAACATTCCCCCTTCTAGTTTTGGCTTCAAACCTGAGCCTCTAGAGCAGCTCCCCCCCACAAAGGGGAAAAATTTGTCCTTGTAAGATCTTTCCCTGTTCTGGACACGAATTGATTGATGTACTGTTTGCATCTCACATTCAAAATCAATGTTACGAGACAGAAGAGCTCTATTCTGATGATTTGCATGCACTAGCTCTCAAATTATAGAGGAGGAGGAGCAGCAATTTGACCCTTTCACTTTCAGTATCTGACTGATGGTCACTTTACAAAATTATGTTCCCATTTTCCTGGTTTACAAGATCACTATGAGAAAGTTTTTTAAAGATGAGCAACTAACCGCTCAGAGAAGCCTCTTCATCACAGTCACAAATTATTTTATCCACAGAGGTTTTCACATTCTCTCCCACTTAGCCATTTTGTTTAATTGCAATTTTTAAATACTTACAAATCTATACATGAAATAGTTTTTTTATTATGTGATAAGAAATATGAAACAGTAGAACCTAGTGACTTGCAATCCACAGCTGGAATATTACCCATATTGTCAACATAAGTGCGTTCATCAAACAGATGCCATTTCACCAGTAAAATTGTATGGATAAAGTCACTGACACTAAATCCTTTGCACTCATTTCTCTGCATCGTAGCATGCAGGTGTGTGAGGTGATAAGTGCATTTCAGTTACTTTTTTGTGAAACTGCAGAGCTTAGCTTCAACTAATCAGAGAATTATTAAGGTTAGAAGAGACCTGCAGGGTCGTCCAGTGCAACCATCAACCCAACCCAACCCCACCCACTAAATCCTTTTTCCCAGGGCCACATCTACTCAATTTTTTAACATCTCCAGAGATGGGATGGCAACTCCACTCCCTCCCTGGGCGCCTGTTCCAGCCCCTGACCACTCTGTCAAGGAAGCAATTTTTCCTGATGTCCAACCTAACCCTCTCTGGCAAAACTGGAGGCCTTTTCCTCTTGCCCTATCACTAGTGACTTGGTAGAAGAGACCTCTCCACAACCACCCTTCAGGTAGCTGTAAAGAGTGATAAGGTCTCCCCTCAATCTCCTTTTCTCCATTGTTCCTAACAATAGGCAAACCAGCAGTGCCTGGTTGTCTTCACACTCTAGAGCTCTCTTCAGAGTGAGAGGCTACAAGGGTCATTGATTTCCCAAAAGAAGCTGCAGTGTTCACTCCCATGGCCACAGAAGTGTTACGGCACACTCCCCATTGGCTGCAGTGACACTGGGTTGGACGTCCAGTAATATTCTATGCCCATGTTCCCAAGAGCCTTTTCAAATAAGTACAACATCACAAATGTTGTTTGTTCAAAGGAAAATGTTTGTTCTTATACAAAGCCTTTAGGAGTCAAACATCCCTAAGACTGGCTTGAAAAAAAGGAATGAAAACACAGAGGTTGGAACAGAGCAGAGGCAGAAGCCCTCAGAACACCAACTGTGAAAAATATTTTCATGTGAAGGTTTTCATATCATCAGAGGCTAAGACATAACACGAAAGTTGATAATCTGGGAAGAAAATACAACCCCTGGATCCACATTAAATAGAAAATAGAAACATAAATCTATTAGGTCAAATCTATCTTATCTTTGAATAAATAAACTAATAAATTAATCAATCATCTAACAGCACCACATTGTTTTCATCTTTTTTGCCACCCTCAAGTAGGGAAGATCCAGGAAAATGGCTTAAATAGCACACCATTCTCTTTCATTGAAAGTCCCATAACACACACAAACAGAAGTGCTATTAGTAGTCTTTCTATTGGCTCTCACACAGTAACATCACTCATTGCCAAAGTGCATGTTTCCCTCTGAGGTCAGTGAGCTGACCAAAGCATTTTAACAACTATAATTGTGGAGGGTTTTAAAGATGCTCAGTCTGAAAAATTATCCAGAAACTAAGAGCTACCTTGAAAAAACACTGTCATTCCAAGTGACAGAAACACTCAGCACCCACTGAAGTTCACGATGAGACTCCCCAGGTCGGAGTTAACACACTCCTCCAAAATATCTCAAATTGAGTGAGAAATGTGCTTTTCAGTCCTACCACTTCCTGCCACTTGTCATTTCCATTGGTTGAAATTCAGATTAATAACCCTCACAGTAGACTCTAACCAAAAGGTCTTGTTCCACTGTCTTGTTTGAAAAGGGTCTTAATTGGTCTACTCAATTACAAATTATGGGCTCAACACAAAACCCCTTGAATTTAACAGAGAGACTTTCCTTGCCTTAACATAGATTAAGTCTTCTACCAGGAAGGAAATACAATCAACCTTCTCTCATCACCTCCAATTTAAATGACTACTCAGGAGCACAGTAGCCTTATGTAGAAACTCTGGGCTTTACAGTCTTTGCTCAGGAACAGTAAAAACTGGCGTCACTTTGATTTTCTCCTTTTTTAATTCTGACATTTCAGGAGAACTCTGGAAGGAGATTAAGTGAAGGAGCAAAACAAATGGTCCATATGCTGTCATCAGACACGTAACCGATCCATTGGCACTGAAAAACCTGTGAGGTCTCACGCTCACTTCTACTGCATTTCCCTGCCTGAACTTCATTCCTGACACCCAGTGAAAGCCCAGAATTGAGGCAAAGTGGTGAGCATGGCAGGGAAAAAACAATTTGTTTTTACAGGAAACAAGCATCAGAGAAAACCCCAAACCATTTGTGTCCCTGCAAAAGCCATCATCATTATCATCACAGAATCATCAAGGTTGGAAAAGACCTTCAAGATCATTAAATTCAACGGTCCACCCACTTGTCCTCATAAACACAGACTCTCTGTCTCACTACTTGTTTTTTTCCTGTTTTTAAGAGTACATAGTACCGGCAAGCTGGTAACACCCTACGGATCAAAGGGGCACCTGGGATAACCAACACAGCAAGGCCCATCTCATCTTCCTTACCAAATTTCAACTCTCCAAAACAGAAAGTCAAAGGGCAAGAGAAGAGAACATGGGAAATCCTTGGCCTGGGCATGTATGGGGTGGAAGAATTGGTGGAATACCTAAATGTGAAAGCAGAGAGCCGTGGTATGGAAATACATGGAAAGTTATGGAAATAGCACCAGAGCATGGCACTTCGGGAAGGAGAGCAAAAAGAGGCTGTGCTCCTTTGCTCCTGTCCAGAGAACATGATGAAAAATTTCAGGAAGTCCCCAAATTAAGAGGGAAGGACAAGGCCCATGTGTGGTGCTTGCAGCTAGCTCAGCCAACAGAATAAAAAGGACACTAATCTGTTAGTTCAGCAATTCCTTTTAGACTTAAGTATTTCAGTAGACTTAAGTATTTCCTTTTCATGTTTTGCTCAGCACAGTGAAGACAAACACCTTTGTGCTGCTGTGTGATGTAAAGAACAGGGGCAGCAGCTAAAGATCTGTGTCTAGGGAAAGTGTCTGAATACATTGGGGAAAAGAAGAAAAAATCCTTTTGTCAATATATTTTTCCCTTCTCAGTGCTTAATGTTTACTGCCCAGGGTATTGAAGGCTTGAGTTCTGCATTGACTTCTCCAGGACTGATGACAGGCTTGAAGATAAACACACGTTCACGTGCCTTGGCACAGCTGAAACAAGAAGCCCAGCACAGCAGCAGGTGAAATCTCAGCGAGAGGGACTACAGCCTTCACATGGCTTCAGTGTTAATCTCTGCACATATGTCTGTGATCAGTTATGGGGCTGGGACATATGGTGAGTGCACCTGCTGTGTTAGCAGGGGCCGCTGCCTCAGGCAGCCATGGACACTTACAGCAGGAGCTGCCAGGATAGAAATAAGGGATTATCATATCCCTTGTGCTGTGTTGCTTTGGATCCCCTAAACAAACCCTGAACTAGGGCACTGTAAGGATCTACATAAGCAATCCAAAATTCATCACTCTCCCACAGTGAACCCCATTTCTTATTGATACGATAGAAATTGATAAACTAGGTGATCAAGGTTTGAGTGCTCACTGGCACCACTGGGGATGGAACATTAACCGATCTCTTAGCCACCCACATTCACATTTGCATCTATAGAACTATCTCGATCACATTGGAAACCAGCAACCGCTTCTGTGAGAGGGAATCATAAAGTTCAACTGGTCGTTTATTACGGAGCTTGGCAACAGCATTCCCACTGTTCCTTTAGCAAGTAAATCCCTAACTTGCAGTCTCTGCTTTTCCCATTCTCCTTCACCCACCATACAATTAGCGTCACATTAAGCTGCTCACCCAGAGAGCCTTTTATTCCCAGGCCTCCATGGCGCAGCTTTAATCCTCTGGCACACAAACCCCAGTGCAGGACTCATTGGAGTTCTTGATGCTTTTTCAAGCCCTAACAAAATACCTCTTCAGCATGTTTTCCAGCATTTTTAAGTGGTTATCCTTTACCAGACCCTTTGGGGCTATCTGTACACTAGATTCTCTAGATCACAACTGCAGCCAGGCTCTTTAAACAGCTCTTTATAGCCATCAGATAGAACTATTCACCATGTTTATCCTCCTGTGTTTCAACACACTGTGTCTGGCATCGTCTTCTCCTGCCAGACTGGAAATAGTGTGATGGCAGCACTGCAGGTACCCAGACAATGAGTTTCTCTACAACAGCTTTTTAGGACAAAACCTCGAGTTCAAATCTCAGCCTTCATGGCATTTTAATATCCCATCTCTAAACCTCTGCCCCAACAGTAGGTTCTGGATTGTACAAAATGGGGAGGGTTAAGTTTGGATTTTAGGAAGCCCTTCTTCATGGAAAGGGTGATCAGAGACTGGAATGGACTGCCCAGAGCAGTGGTGGAGTCTCCATCCCTGGCGGTGTTGAAGGACAGACTGGCTGTGGCCCTTAGTGCCTTGGTTTGGCCTATGTGGTGATGTTAGGCTTGATGAGCTTAGTGGTCTTTTCCAGCCTCAATCATTCTGTGGTTCTGTGATTCTTCTATTTCAATTAGCAGAGAAACCACAATCAAACTGTTTCACTCATAAACTTCAGGAAGGCAGCTTCTAAGATTTTAATACAAGTAAATCCAAAACTCAGTATTTCATCTTCTGTTGGGACTTGTATCCCCTTGTTCGTGTGCCTGTTCTGGGTGTCCACATCAATTTATTCTGCCATGCCTAATACCAAATCCTCAGACACAAGCAAAGGAATTGAAAATTTCCATTTCATCCCATGCTGTTCATTTTTGTTAGGATATTGACTGTGTCCCTAGCACCCCTGAAGTAGTCAGCACAGTATCATTTGCTGTTACTTCCACAACCCTCTGTACACTCTAGTGGTCTTTTGTAGTGTTTTTCTTTACTCCTCAACTAAATTACTCCCCATGTTTACACCTCAGCACACAGAATTTAT
The DNA here is from genome assembly GCA_013397515.1 of Upupa epops. Lineage (NCBI taxonomy): Eukaryota > Metazoa > Chordata > Aves > Bucerotiformes > Upupidae > Upupa > Upupa epops. The sequence continues at coordinate 7,081 of VZRI01000871.1, read as the reverse complement.
AATTCTAGTAACATTTCAAGCTTTCAAAGCCCTAGTGAATTTCCTCTACTAAAGGCTGGAACACTCTCCAGAGCATATTGGCATCAACAACTGCCAGAGACACTATGCACTATTAGTCAAGACATCTTTAATAATGCAAGAAAGGTCGGCAACCTGCAGAACATCATTGAATATTGAAGAATTAGGTACCTTCTTCTCTGTGCAGATCTCACAGGTATTCTTTGGGGTATATTTCTCATAGGTTTATGCCACAAATAAGGTTTGATTTTTATTTTCAGGGTATGCCAGGAAAACAGAATAGAGTAGAATAGAAGTAGAATAAAATAAAGTAAAATAAGGATGGATATGAGGATGGTGAAGAGACAAGAACAGCTGCTTTACAAGGAAAGGCTAAGAGACCTAGGGCTTTTCAGTTTGGAGAGAAGAAGACTGAAAGGGATTCTCATTAATGTCGATAAATCCATGAGGGCTGCACGTCAAGAAGGCAGCAATGACCTCTTTTCACTTGTGCCCTGAGATAGGATGAGGGGCAATGGATTCAAGCTCCAGCACAGAACTTTTTACATCAACACGAGGACAAACTTCTTTACTATCAGTGTAACAGAGCACTGGAACAGACTAGCCAGAGAGGTTGTGGAGTCTCCTCTGGAGACTTCCCAGCCCTGTCTAGATGCATTTCTGAGTAATCTGCAATAGCTTTGGTCCTGCTCTGGCAGGGGAATTGGACTCCATGATCTTTAGAGGTCCCTTCCAACCCCTAACAGTGATTCCGTAAAATAAAATAAAATAAAATATGAAATAAAAAGTAAAATACAATAAAACGAAAAACAATCTTTCCAAAAAAGTGCCATTTTACCAAATGTTTAGTTGGTTTCTAATAATTCAATTAGAAACTGCATAGTAAGTGCAGGTGGGAAGGATGGAAGTCAGGACTAACAACTGTGCCAGCTGCCCCCTCTCCAGGCCATCAAACACAAGGAGCTGGATTCCACATTCAATTCTTTTCCTGCCATCAGAGTTAATGTTGCTTCACAACTAGCAAGTTTTCCTGGAACAGCTCAGGATATGATCACATAACAAGGCCTTGACCTCTTGGCTACATAATGCTTTTGTGATCAATAACTCAGAAATTAATGTGTTTATCATTCACATGTACAATCACTAATTACCTCAAGTTCCCATGTTACTATGCTTCCAACTACTGGTCCAGTGTTTCTGAAGTTCTACATGGGCATAAGCTGAATTAAGCTGTCAGAAAAATCAAACCAAACTATTTTTTTGTGTTCTCCCCGGGTCATTAATCTTCATGGGACAAATTCCCACCGGCAGCTCAGCAGCATGGCACTGATAGAAAGGGGAGACATCAGAGCCACCCTGCCATCACATCGTTTCCTTTGGCTACTTGGTGTAAATTATTAAAATGTATGATTTTTTCAATTGGTATTTTCTTAGAATTCTCCATTCAAGTTCATAGTGCACCATCCTCTGCTGACAATTATATGGCCTTGTAGACTGCAGTTTGACAAGGCAATTTTTGCAGTGTTAAACTGTGTTTGCCTTGAACAGGAAGTTCCACGTCAACACGAGAAAAAACTTCTTTGCTGTAAGGATTACAGAGCACTGGAATGGGTTACCCAGGGAGGTTTTGGAGTGTCCTTCTCTGGGGACTTCAAAGACCTATCTGAGTGCATTCCTATGTAACCTGTCTTAGCTTCTGTGATCCTGCTCGAGCATGTACGCAGTGACCCCTGGAGTTCCCTTCCAACCGCTAATGAACTGTGTATCTGTGTGTGTGTCCATTAGAATAGTAGAATTATTCTAATATATAATAGCAGAATTAACATTTACTACCTTAGGAATTCCAAAGTGTGAGAAGAAAAACATTAGTACTACATTAAAGGCTAAATAGGGGGGGGACGGGACGGTCATGATGCAAACTCAAATTCTCATCACAAACTTAACAGTGATGCAGAAAGATGAGTTCTGGCTTGATCAAAAAGGAAATTTGAAATCTAATTAATACCAGGATATTCAAAGCCTATTTAATTTTCACAGATAAAAATGATGCTCTTTACAGCACAGAATGCTATGTGCACATATTAACTTCAGGTCACATTTACTTTTTCCTGAAAGCTTAAGGGGGAAAATAAAATGTGATTTTTTTTTCTTTAACCTACAGAAGGACAGACAAAGGCACCCATGAGGTCACAGCAGTATGCAATAAATGATCAGCAAAGAAAATGGAGCCATATGTTGCTTTTCCCTCATTGCACTTAAATTCTCTTGGAAAATGATCAACAATAGTTGCTGCTAAATCGCATCGTGTTTTACTGTTATCAGTCGGGGGTTAAAAAGTCATGTAAATAAATATACATGAACTCCACAGAAACAGCTGGAAAGTTCCCTGAAGGGACCTCGAACAACCTCCAAATTGGACGGGCCATGGTAGATCAAAGGATCATTATTACGATTAAAGGCTTACACTAAACCTGCTGTGAAACTCAATCTGTTGAATTTTAAGTGTCAATGGAAAGTACTAACCAGTGGTATTTAGTTATTTATTCTTAAAGGTGACAAGAGAGAGAGGCTGTGTTTTCCACATTTCCAGTGTGCATGGTGCTGTTTGCTGAGACAAAGACCTCTGTAGGTACCTCCTATGAAAGTCTAAGAAACTCTCTTTGTATTGATTTTTGAGGGGTGGGGTTGGGGGAGGAATTTTCAGCTCTGTTAGTGTTTTTGGAAAAAAACAAAACCAACTTCATCTTAAAGAATGATGCTACAGCAGTGATTGGAGCTCAATCCAAACCCTTAAAAGCAGGTACTTTTTGACTTTGGTAGCTTGACTCGTGCTATTCCAGTTGTGTTTGATGGGATTACGCTGCTGTGTCTAACAGATCACTACGACAACAGCTGTCTGAGCCTATGAGTGTTACTCACCATCCTCATGGGATTCCTGCTCCCTGAATTGTGTGTCTAAGCTAACTTAGAGAAATGTTGTACAAGTCCCCAGCAGCAGAGTAGCTCCCCGCAAGAATCTGTTAACAGGGTGTTTACATGGCAGTGATTTCACCACACAGATTGCTTCCCCCTGTAAACCCCTCACATCTACGAGCTGCTACCAGCCAAAAAGTCCAAATGTTGAAAACTCTTAAAACAATCTCTCCCGAATGTTCTGCATATCGTTTCTCTGCAAAGTCAATCCCTCATTCCCCAAAGCAGGCAGCATGCGAGGATAATTAGCTGTACTTGTCGAGAGATTTATATGGGAAGAGTTCCTTCCACAGATAGGCCGGGTGGAATTTATTGAGATTTGGAAAAATATTTAGACTTCTGTCATGGCTTTGCCATCTGTATTCATTGGCATTCCCAGTCCTCCAACAGATCTGTGCTGACTATGCAAATAAGGTCATAGAACACTGGTCCCAAAAACCTGCAGAAGCATTCCAGAGGAATTGCAAAGCACCTCTGGGAGATGATTTGTGAAAATTGTTTCAGTGAGTCAACAAAAGCATTTCTTGCTTTTGATAGGCAGTCTCATTAAGATTTCATAACAGATCTGCACTATTAAAATCCCTAGTCTCTCCTGAGGAGTGGAGGTATAGATGTCTCGAGTGATGCTGTGGTGCCCATCCAATGAAACTGGCCATATAGAGGATATATTTAAAGGAACAGGTAGTGGTGGAGCAGGTGACCTCTTTTTGCAGGATGAAACCCACTCTGACAATTTATTTACCTCTAGGAAGAAAGAGGCCTTCATACCTCCTTGGTGACTGATGACAGAACAAGGGGCAATGGTCTGAAGTTGAGAAAGGAGAGGTTTAGATTGGATCTTAGAAAGAAATTCTTTACAGAAAGACTGGTAGGGCACTGGAACAGCCTTCCCAAGGAGGTGGTTGAGTCACCATCTCTGGAGGTGTTTAAGAAGCGTGTTCACACAGTGCTTCACAACCTGCTAGAGCAGCAGACATGGAGAGGGTTATTTTATGTTTTTCAGTCTATCAGATATTTAGATTTTTTGTTGGTGTGGCAGTGGTTGGACTCAGTGATCTAGGAGGTCCTTTCCAACCAGGATTATTCTGTGATTCTGTGAATCCATCCAGCCTTTCTGGTATGCCTTGTTCACAAAGACATTGTCAGAAAATAAGAATAAAGTCTAGCAAGGTGCTTCATTTAGTGTTTTAGGGTAGGTGATTTCCTTTATAATCAGAGTGCAGCACAAGGAAACAAGAAACCAAATGTCAGGCTTTTCTCCCAGGTAACTATGACAAGACAAGAGGGCAGGGCCTGAAGCTGCCAGGGGAGAGTTAGTTTGGGTGTTAGGAAGCAGCCCTTCCTTTATCACAGAAAAGGTGATCAGAGCCTGGACTGGACTGCCCAGGCCAGTGGTGGAGTCCCCATCCCTGGAGGTGTTGCAGAACAGACTGGCTGTGACCCTTAGTGCCCTGGTCCGGACAATGTGGTGATGTTAGGTCATGGACTGGGCTGGGCTGGATGAGCTCAGAGGTCTTTTCCAGACCAAATAACTCTGTGATTGTGTACAAAAATATTGATTACTGGTTGTGTGGACTGCATTCCTCATCCTCCCTCCTTCATATAAAACCTGCTGTTGTGGGTTCAATAAATTCTTTTCTTTTAGCAAAGTTGCTTCATTGCCTTCTGAATTCTCAGCGAGAGCTGGTTGGTGTGCTTGAATTGCAGGCACCAACCCAGAACCGATCTAGACTTCATTTGAACCCAAGAACCTGCCTACAAAACTGATTGTTCCTTTGCATGATAACAAACCTTTTGTGGTTTGGAAGTAATTCCCCTAGTAGCTCTGCAGAAGGCTACTTTGTTAGTCTTCATTAAAGGAACCAGAACTAGAGATTAAGTCAAACAATATGGCAGCATTTCTGCCTTAGCCTGAAGCTGTCTCTGCACTCCGGAGCTTTATGGGAAGCACTAAAATGAAAAGAAAAGCTGCTACTGTATCAAGAAATGGGATTTAGAAAGGAAAAAAAGAAGTTATTTTTTCAAGGCAGTGCAGATGGGAAATAAGGGAGAATGTCTAGGAACGGGTTTGCTGTTAAGCAGCAGAACAAAATGTGGAAACCTCTGGAATCCATTTAAAAGATGTGACACTGACTGGAATTCATCACAGGTGAGGTAGCAACAGGTACCCCAGTGCGTCTCTTTGTTCCATTAGCAGCTTCCTTAAGTCTAAAGCATGGAGCAGCTAAAGTCTTAATCATAGACTGGTTTGGGGCTTGAAAGGAACCTCAGAGATCATCCACTTCCAAGTCCCCTGCCATGGAACTTGAAACTCTCACCAGACACATCTCACAAGACCAGAGTGCCCAGAGCCCCATCCAACCTGGCCTTGAACACTTGCAGGGATGGAGCAACCGCAACCTCCCTGGGCAACCTGTTCAGTGCCTCAGCACCCTCACAGGGAATTTCTTTGCAAGATCTAATCCAAATCTCTCCTCATTTAGCTTGAAACCATACTCCTTGTCCTATCACTAGATAGCCTCATAAAGTCCCTCTCCAGCATTTCTGTAGGTTTCCTCCCTCATCTGCAGAAAAAATGTCCTATTGTATTCAATCAACTTCAACAGAATCAAACTCATAACTCTCATCATTCACCTCTCAGCTGAAAAGAAATCTCTGGTGCTACTCAGAACTGGGTGTAATTCAACAACCCTACATTACTTGAAATTATTTGGTGGGGCTTAGAGACTGCAAAATCATGAGGAAACACTGGGGACCCCAATTCACATAAGTAGGTTTCTGCTTCCCTTTCTCTTTTGGAAACAGATTTATTGACAGTTTAGAGTGATTTCATAAAATTTCAGTTGTATTTAAGGGTATAAGCAGGATCCCCACAAAATCAGAGCCCTACTGCACAGCAGAGGGAAAGGAGGGGCCAGAGGAAAAAGGAAAATACTTCAAAAAAATCAGAACTGGGCCTGTCTGGAAAAGCTGTAAAGCACAGAAGCGTGGCAGTGTAATATCAGAGAATATTTCTGCTTTCAACATGGGAAGTTATTACAGTCTGCAATCAGAAAGAAGATGAAAGCTGCACCAATGAAGGGCCCAACTCACACTTGAGAAACTGCAGAACTAAGTGCCTATTAAAAAGCTAGAAATCAGAGAGAGAAACATGCAAGGGACAAGGTTAAGTATCATCAAAGAGAAAGATTGAAAGAAGGTCAATAACTGCTCGGACAGGAAAGGAAGATGAATAGAAAATTGTTCTGGACCAGCTCAAACCCCTACTTGGCAGAAAGGTATTGATGGGATTTGAAGTGACCAAGAAAAATGTGAAAGTTGTGTCCTCCTTTCTCTCACAAAGTGAACAAAAAAAAACAACAAAAGGGAGACAGAGAGAAAGGAAAGAGAAGTCAAAGTCAGGGAAACCTCCTTGCAACTTTCTGGGATTTGTTTAGGACGAAGGACAAACTTTGGATGAGACTGTAAAACCATCACTGCAGAGGAGTGCTCTGCATATTTACATAATACAAATCATTGCAGATTCACGGGACAAGGAACAAACCCTTCTGTGTATTTCAACCAAACAGAATCAGAGTTTTACTTTTGATGAAGAAGTAACTCCTTTCAATCCCTTTGAAAAATCCCTGCTCATCCAGCCAGGATGCAGAACAGCCGGTACCTTCAACACTGCAATAACCTCACCAACAAAACCAAAATAACACGTACACTTTAAAAACAGCTTGTGAAAATGAAGAGGAAGAAAGCTACTCTGGTAAGATAGGAAAGAAATCTGGCCAAGCATGGAGCAGGCTGTCCTTGTGTGCCAAAAAATGGGCTGGCAGAGAAGACAACCAGCCTAGTTGAGCAGGGAGCTTCTGCAAGCACTGCAAGAACAACCTTTGGAAAGAGGGGCAGGTGACTCAGGAAGCATTTCAGGTTGTGTAGAAAGAGAATTGGAGCAGCAAGTGCTCAGTTAGAACTTAATCTAGCCAAATCTGTTCAGGATATTAAAAAGCGCTTTTATGAAGACATTAACAACAAAAGGAGGGCCAAGGAAAATCTCCAGACCTTATTGGATGAAAGGAGGAACATGGTAACTGAACACATT
>VZRI01000865.1:20032-100652 GCA_013397515.1 Upupa epops | reverse complement strand
CCTGATGATTCTATGATTTGAGATTAAGGGAAATGAATTTGCATTCGGTAGTGATTCGGGTACTGACCTGACAAATATTAAAACGTGCATTATTACAGCCCTGAAATACTTCTATTCCCGTGTGTTATAAACAGGTCAGTAAAAAGCAGAGGTTGCTTTGATGTCTTACACCTGACCTACAGACCTCTGCAGTCTCTGCTTTCAAATTTTCAGCAAGGTTTGGGCTTTCAGAACTGTCCTCTTCAGTACAGATTCTCTGGTGTTTGTTATGGGCTGCTGTCTCCTCTTCAGTCAAAGACCTCATTTGTCCTTTCTGACTATTCTTCTTCACCATAAAAACATTTATGTGCTGATGGAATTTAAGGAAGTATTTAAAGTGTCCCAAGACAGGGGAAGGAGCCCTGGAAGCAGAGATCCACATACAGCTGTGGGCACACCATGTGTGGTTTCATAGTAAGGCAAACTAAAAGGAGTACAGGCTGTAACACATGGGGGTAGGGCTTTGTCCCACTCTTATCCAGTCTATTTAAAAAAGAAATCCCCTGAACTAGTGGAAGGGCAACACTTTCAGCTTGATATTGATCATCTGGTCTCTCCTATTACACTTGGATTTTTCTTTTCCAGTCCCTAAGCCACCAGTTTTGGAGCCTCAAACCACTCAGACTGTTGAACAAGCAAAAGCAACGCTAGGTAATCCGTGTTTCTGCAGCTGTCGCTCACTCCTCTGTGCAGTCTGAGCCACAGTTTGCTCTTCGTTCCTTTTTCTCATAGCTTTTACTGTATTTCATCTAGTTCTCTGAGAGAGGTCGTGAGTTAGGAAATCAGGGTTCAAAACCACATTTTTCTAAACAGGAGAAAAAGATTGGGGTTTTTTTATGATTATTTATTATTATGGTTATTATTTTTATGGTTATTTATTTTTTATGGTGGTTTTACAAGTAAAATGTTGGGGACCACAATTGTCTTCAGTTTTCTTGGGAGTTCTTCCACACAAAGGCACCTTCCGTTCTGAAAGCAAGCAGAAATCACGAGGAAAGGCCGAGCACAATATCAGCACTGAGGACATCAAGGGTGGACCCCTCAGGGAGGGAAGCCCCTGGCGCTAGGGGGATGTGTGCGATCTAGTCTTCTTTTATGATATTGTTAATGTCATTTTGGCTTGAAAGATGTGTCTTGGTTGCTTCCTACTTCATATTCTATTCTGTTCTTTCTATAAATATCATCTGCTTGAAAGGCAGTCTAACAGCACTGCTTTAGAGAAAGGGAGGAAATTCCTGTCGACACTACGCGAGACTCAGCTTGAGCTTTGTCTGCTCTCGGTTAGCTGTCACGCTCAGCTAACCACAGCTTCAGCCCAAGCATGTTCAGGGTGGGGGGGGAAGACTAGTTGCTCTTAACTGTGGACACTGCACAGACTGTATTCAGTTAGGAAGCCCCTGCCTTTGTATTATTGATTCCATGGGGGGGCTATTCCATGTTTGCCAGCTCCTTGCCAGAATTGCCCAACAGTGTTGAGAACTGAGGCTGGTTTTGCGTGTTTCCTCTGTATGTGTCTTTGGGTGTCTTCAGGACTTTCTGGAGTTCAGAAGGATAAATCACTGCATTGCTTAACCTCTTAGGTTAACTTAATTTGCTAACTTAATTAGAGGACCATTCGGATGGGATTTAAAGTTTGCTTACTGACTTCTACAGTGAAGAACAGGGGTTCTGCTGGGTAGGGAAAATCTTGGGAAGATTTTTGAGAAACCTTCTTCATAAATCTGATTTTGCCATTTGCTTTTGTTCCCAGTATCCATTGAACGCTTCATTTCAAGCGTGAAGAGTGTGACTGTTATGTGATAAATTGGAAAGAATAAACTTACCGTGCGGTGTGTTTCTTTCAGCTCCTAAAGAAGCAAAGCTCGTACCTTCTGCGTCTAAACCTAGACCATCTGGCAGGCCTAAAAAGCCACGAATTAAACCTGGTAACTGTCCTAGCAGGGTCTGTTCTAACCTACCATTCTGTAGCAGGCTTCACTTTAACATTATTCCATGTGAAGGTCAGTAGTTAATTGTCAGACGCGGGCAGGTGGGGAGGCTGTGCTTTTTCAGGAGTAATAGTTTTGCATGGAACCAAAACAATTTGAGGGGAAGCAAGGAAAATGTTAAGTTCTTGTATCCCAAATCACCAGGTTTGGCACTGAAATGAACTCTCTTCTTTTCAAAATGACATATTTTCCAACGTATCTCAGCACAAGGTCCAGAAGATGCAATTTCCTCTGTTTGCTAATGGTTTAGCAGCTTACCCAGGACCGGGGGCTTGGTGTGGATTCATAAACATCAACAATCATTCATAAACATGCGCTGCAGAAAACAGGCACATTCATAAACAGACCTGAAACAGAGTGAACTTCTGCTCTGGAAGAAATTGCACCTTCATCCTGGGGTTGAATTTGGTCTGTGATGATTGGTAAAGGATTAAAGGTACCTGGCATTTTCTAGATCTGAAGGCTAAGTGAACACACTTAGAAAACTATCACTGCTGTTATGTGTTTTATAATGAAGTGAGATGCGTGAACTTCCACAATTACATGCTGTAAGGATATATTCCTTAATCCTGAAAGAGATCAGGCGGTAGTATTAAAGTCTTCCAAGTTCTCTATGGATTATATTTTTGGCTCATAAAAGTAATCACTCTCTACAGACCAAGTAACTCCTTGTGAATTTTGATAGCTGCATGGTATTTATGGCTTGGCTGTGTCTCAGTGTACGTACTTCCTACTATAACTTTTAAACTCTAATGAGCTGCTGTACTAGTTAACCTACTGGGATCTTCAGTCTTCGTTTCTGCGACTCTGCAGATGTTTACATCGCTGTGTGTTTCACATCTAACTTGTGCATCACCGTGGAAAAAATCCAGAACATTTCACATTAACAGGATCCAATTCCACTCGGATAGCATAAGAAAAAACTAGGAGGATTTCTGAAGATAAGCCTTTGTTTGTAGCTGTGGCAATAGCAGCCTTTAAGTCCTCTGCTTGGTGGCTCACCTTGGAGGAAGAACATCTTTTACCTCTGTATTTGTGCAGGTGCTTTGAACTACTTCAAGGTCAGGCTGGATGCAGTGCTGAGGGGCATGAGCTAGATGTCAAATGTTAGGGTTACTGGGTTGGTTTTAGGTTGGACTGGATGATCTTGAAGATCTTTTCCAGCCTCATCAGTACTGTGAGACTGTGGTAGATGTACCACCTCAGAGAAGCAACAGACTTCAGTTAGCTGACAATTTTATCACTGGTTCCTTGCTGTCTCCAAGTTAAGCTGTGCAATGTCTTCCCTTGCTTCTTCTAGGATTTACTGATTCCTCTGAATATATTTTTGCTCTCATTGCCACCAGCGTTGTGCAATTACATTTTTCTTATTAAATCTGTGTTATGAGGAAGTTTATTTGGCCCTGGCTTTAAAAACTACGCTCTGATGACCTGCAGTGAAGTAGTATTCACTTTTATATTTGCAGTGGAGTAATTAGAAATTGTTTGAAGTCTGCTCCCCACTTACCTCTCACAACATTTCTGTTGCAGTCTCTGAACCTATTACTCCTAGAACTGAACCACCAAGGTCTGCGTTAGGTAATGGTATTTCCTTGGCAACATGCTGTGTTCGGTTTGTCCCTCACAGACAGCATCACTGAAGTTAACCGCTTTCTGCTTGAGGATCGTGTCACTAGATGTTCTTTTTCTTCTAGGGAATTATCTTGCTTGGCATCTTTGACCATCCAGCACCTTGCTCTCTTTACAGCTGAATGTCTCCTTTTTTGAAGAGAGAGGTGGCTCTGAATCACCCTTCCCTAACTAAGCTTGTCTGTGCTTGTCCCAGCTTTTCATTTCAAGAAAAAAACCAACACGAGCTTCAAAACTTACTGAATTCCACTGTCTTGCTTGGTCTGTTGTAAACATGAACCTACCCGACTTTCTTGCCTACTCCCCATGGAGACACGCTCTCTCTCCGTTGCAGGTGTGAGGTTTCTGTGTTTGTGTGCTCAGCATGGTCTCAGACTCTCATTCCTGTGCCTTTTAACCAACCTGTTACCCACATTTTCTCTTCCAGCTCCAAAGGAGACTCCACTGCTACCTTCGAAACCGAAAACTTCACCCAAACCTCATGCTGCCAAAGTGAAAGATGGTAATCTGCCTTCTGTGGTTCCTAGGGCAGCTACTGCATTGGAGAGCACTGCTGAGGAGCTGCTTCATTAACTGGACTGTTAGAACGAGACAGGGTTCTGCTCTGCTGTGAGCCAGGCTCTCCTCAAGGCCATCTAGTGATAGGACAAGGAGCAAGGGGTGCCAGCTGGAGCAGAGGAGGTCAGAGAGGCCAAGAGCATCCTGTGGGGGTAACAGAAGGGGGTGCTTAGCAGATTGAGGGAGGTTCTTCTCTCCCTCTACTCTGCACTGGTGAGACTGTATCTGGAGTACTGTGTCCAGTTCTGGGCCCCTCAGTTCCAGAAGGACACAGAGCTGCTGGAGGGTGTCCAGTGTAGAGCAACGAAGATGATGAAGAAAGGAGAGCAGCTCCCTGATGAGGAAAGGCTGAGGGANAACTTTTTTCTACTCTCCAGCCTATCTCTCCTTTCTACTCTCCAGTGCAAATCTCTCCTTTCCCAGCTTGAACCCTTTGCTCCTTGTCCTATCCATACAAACCCTTTGGAATAGACCTTCCCCTGCCTTCATGATTGGTTTTCTTCATTAAAATATATTCTGTGAAGTGGGTAGGAGCACTACTGCCTACCTTTGTCTATGGTTGTCTGTACTCAATTCATCTTTACACTGGTCCATCAGTATAGGCTTGCTCTATATAATCCCATTCATTCAGAGGTTCTCCCCCAGCACCGTGTCCTCACGTCCTTTTGGTTCCAGATTTTTCCCAAACATGTGTTCTGTCCTCATAACTTATTGTCAGTCTCAATTCTTGACAGATCCTAATCATTACTTTTTAAAAACAATTCATTTCAGTTGCAAGAGAAACAGAGCGTCTTCCCTCCAGACCTAAGACACCCCCAAGCCCAGAGGCGCCACGAACCAAAGCCGGTGAGCACAGTGTTTCTTGATGAGCACAGTGTTTCTTGATCTTACAATACCCATGCATTGTACTGCGAGCAGGGGAGCTTCACATTTATGTGTATCCCACGGCTGCGTTGGAGCAGTTCTTGAAGGACAAAGAGCACTATCCCAGCTTACAGGCTTTACCTGAAGATGAAAAGGCACCCTAAAATCCTTTGTGTTATTGCACGTGCTTCGGATTCAGATCAGGGCTCTCTGTTCTCTTTCAGAGATACTGTCTTGAGTCAGTTCTTTGGATTCAGATCAGGGCTCTCTGTTCTCTTTCAGAGATACTGTCTTGAGTCAGTTCTTTGGATTCAGATCAGGGCTCTCTGTTCTCTTCAGAGATACTGTCTTGAGTCAGTTTGGATTCAGATCAGGGCTCTCCGTTCTCTTTCAGAGATACTGTCTTGAGTCAGTTTGGATTCAGATCAGGGCTCCCTGTTCTCTTTCAGAGATACTGTCTTGAGTCAGTTCTAACTGGCACAATGCTCTGATACGTACTGAGTTCCAGGCCATCTGTCACTGGTTGTGGCAGGGGTAGCAGGAGCACTGTGGAGGAAGCGATTGTAAAGTTTGGATTGCTCTTGGTAATACTCCTTTTCGTTTCTTAACATGTGAATGCAGACCTGGAACCACTTACCTTTACGACTGAGAAACCCAAGACAACAGCAGGTAATGGCCATGATTTGTTGCTCGGATATTTAAGTTGTCTTTTCAGCACAGAGCACTAAGAGCAGACTGCAAAACTTTGTCACCTTTCTTCCCAGGGGCTGAAATAACTCAGTCAAGATTCTCTGCCTCTGATTATCTACAAACAATAGTGGCAGATTCTTGCCCTTTCAATTTGTTTTGCACCATAGCTAATGATAAGGGTCAGGGGGCGATCAGAGCTGGATCCTCACCTGCATGTTCTCGCTTGTATCGTGAAGGTGACAATTTCCTAGGCAGTGCTGCGGTCTGGAGAAGCAGAGCTGCATGCTGCAGCTTTTCTTTCGCTGCTTCTCTCCCTCTCCAGTTTCAATAAATGAAATTCAGCCCCTTAGAGGGGTCTGGAAAATAGTTCCCTTTCGCTCAAACCTCCATTCCACTGCCAGAAGGGAATAACCATAAGGGTGTTTGGATCCTGTGCTTCCTTCAGGCAGATCCATCTCACTCAGGCATTCTTAGCACTTGGATCTGGTGCTGCTAATTGCCAGAACAGAGCTCGGGTGTCCTTGCCTTTCAGCTTATTTAGTTTCCTTTCTGCTTTTATTTTTTAAGTCCTCTTCTTTAATAGAACCAGCAATTCTTCCGCATCCTTAGCAGACAAAGTGTCATAGATTTTCTCTAGTGCATGATTTGGTTCCTAAACGGACGCTTTCCTTTCGCATCACTTCCATGGGGTGTCCTTGCTTCACATCTTTGCTTGTTTTCTGTTGACTGTTCTGACGGGTAGTGGGCACTGATACCTGTGATGATTTCAGTGCAAAGTAACCCAGATTGTTCTTTTCAGCTCCTAAAGATGCCCGTCATCGACCCTCCAAGCCTAAAACATCACCCACTCCGCACGTTATTCCAACCAGAGCGAGTAAGTCTACGAAGATTTTGTTGGTCAGAGCATGAAAACTTCTTCAAAGGTTGTCAGATACTGAACAGACACTGGTTTGCTGTCATAATCACGTGTTGTTAATTAGCTGTCGTGGAACACGGTGATCAGCTAAGTAAGCCACAAAGTAATGGTCAATGGGACGCAGTCTAGTTGGAGACCGGTATCTAGTGGAGTCCCCCAAGGATCGGTGCTGGGACCAGCCTTTTCAATCTGTTCATTAATGGCTTGGATGAGGGGTCAGGGTGCACTGTCAGCAAGTCTGCTGGTGACACCAAGCTCAGTAGTTTTCTCCCTCACCAGCTCTGTTGCCCTTCTTTGGACTTACTCCAGCACCTCCATGTCTGTCGTCCTAGTGCTAACGCCCACCACAACAGATGTCCTTGCAGCAAGGGGCCCAAACCTGAACGTGGTACTCACTGGGAGAGTGATCACCTCTCTGACAGCTTTCGGTGATGACAAATTACTGATCCTGTGGAGTCACTGTCCTCAGTAACGTATTCAAATCTTGCTCATGTTCACAGGTCCAAAAGAAAGTAGGCGAGTCTCCCCCAAGCCCAAAGCATCGCCCAGCCCAGATGTACCACTCACAAAACCTGGTGACTACACTGTTGTTCTATTGTACTGGAATGTTCAGTTTCTCTTGGCCAGTCTTCCCTCAGTGAAGCAGGTGTTGATGAAAATCTCCGTGGTTTCCAACCTTCATTCCATACATCTGTAAAGGAAGACAGCAGTTCTTCTTATCTGTAATGGTTCACGTTGCACAGAATCACTGCATTCTTGAGATTGGAAAAGACCTCTGAGATCATCAAGTCCAGCCTCTGACCCCTCCAGGGATGGGGACTCCACCACCTCCCTGAGCAATCCATTCCAGTGTCTGATCACCCTTTCCATGAGGAAGAGCTTCCCAACATCCAACCTAACCCTCCCTTGGCACAGCTTCAGGCTCTGCCCTCTTGTCCTATTGCTAGTTGCCTGGGAGAAGAGCCTGACCCCCACCTATCTACAACTTCTCTTCAGGGAGTTAGAAAGAGGGATATGGTCCCCCAGAGTCTCCTCTTCTCCAGACTAAACAACCGCAGCTCCCTCAGCCTCTCCTCATCAGACTTTCCCTCCAGTCCCTTCCCCAGCCTGGTTGCTCTTCTCAATCTCTTTCTTGAAGTGAGGGACCCAGAAGTGCACACAACGCTTGAGAGGAGGCCTCACCAGTGCCCAGTACAGGGGGAGGTGTTACACCCCTAGTCCTGATGGCCACATTCCCAATACAAGACGGGATGCCATCGGCCTTTTGTGCCACCTGGGCACACTGGTGGCTCCTTTTCAGCCAGTTATCAGCCAGTACTCCCAGGTCCCTCTCTCTGCCAGTCACTCTCCATCCACTCATCCCCCAGTAGTTGATGAATAATTTAGTCTGGGGAACAGACTGCGAGGGGATTTAATCTCTGTCTATAAATACACGAGAGCTGGATGCCAAGAAGAAAGAGACAATCTCTTTTCTCTTGTGCCCTGTGATGGGACAAGGGGCACTGAGTGTAAGTTAGAGCTCAGGAAGTTCCACCTCAACAGGAGAAAGTCTTCTANTCCACTCATCCCCCAGTAGTTGATGAATAATTTAGTCTGGGGAACAGACTGCGAGGGGATTTAATCTCTGTCTATAAATACACAAGAGCTGGATGCCAAGAAGAAAGAGACAATCTCTTTTCTCTTGTGCCCTGTGATGGGACGAGGGGCACTGAGTGTAAGTTAGAGCTCAGGAAGTTCCACCTCAACAGGAGAAAATCTTCTATACTGTAAGGGTCACGGAGCACTGGAACAGGCTGCTCAGGGAGGTTGTGGAGTCTCTTTCTCTGGAGACTTTCAAGGTCTGGATGTCAGGCTTGCCCTGGGTTCTATGATCCTGCTCAAGGAGGGAGGTTGTATTTGATGACCTCTCGAGGTCCCTTCCAACCTGTAATGATGTGTGTATATGCTTCTCAGCCACTGATGAATAACCTGCCTAGCAGGGTAATCAGCATGCGAGCACTCTAAGGATGCTCTTGGAAGAAACTGCATTTCTTCTGTACCTGGGCCAAAACCATCTTTGAGGGCCTTCAGGGCACCAAACACCTGTAACTCAAACCACTCCTGTGTCCATGTGCCCTGGGAATGGCATTTGACTCTTAAAACCCTATCTCCTAGGGACTTGCATACTGATGAGCTGCCAAACCTCTGTCACTCCTGATGGTCCTGAGGCAGCTTCTTTGGGGCGAGCGCGTGCTCTCTAACTCCACCAGTGTTTCTCTTACCTGAACACATTTCGTGAGGTGTCCCAGGTTGAGAAGAGGCGTTGCTTTTGCCCTTTTGCTTGTACTCGTAACTAATTCTGTGTGTATTCTTCTTTTTATGAAGTTTTGGCACCTACTTCAGTTACAGCCGAACAAACACAGACAGCAACAGGTAAAGAGGTCCCCTCGGGCTGCTCACTGCTATTTCTCCCTGCTGATCCTTGGGCAAAAGGCTATCTCTGTATCATCGGTCTCTTCTCCACCTGCCATCTGGTTTGGGGTTTAAGTCCTTTATTTTTTCTGCTTGCTGAACTGAATCCCAACCTGTTCCAGGTATTGAAACTGCTTCATTGTCTTCACAGCAGATGTCTCACAATTTGGCACACAGTGTAATTCCTTTGACGTTTCTAGGGGACAAGCATGCCGTGAGGGTTGCAGTTATGAGCTATGAGATAGGAGTGGAAACACCTCCACTGTGGCAGTCTGTGTTCTTCTCTGTTCATGTTGCTTGACTCCAGAATTTGCTTACCTGGCTGCTTTTCAACCCACAGATTGAAATTCGTGGTTTTCCTTTCTCTTTAAGCTTCTGTATCTGACATCCAGCCTCGCAGGCTCTCATGCCATGAACTCATTTCTCTTTGCAAGCACAAGGCCTGCAGTCCCTGTGCAATAAACCTATTTCTGAAAAGAATAAACCCTTACAACAAGTCTTTTCTTTCAGCCCGTAAAGAACCGCATCACAGTCCCTTTAAACCTCAAGTGCTTCACCTCCCAGATGCTCCACACAGTAAGCCTGGTAAATCCTCTCTTCTTTTAGCAGTCTGCAGCTGATAACTGAGCAACAGATGTTAGGGTTACTGGGTTGGTTGGTTTTAGGTTGGACTGGGTGATCTGTAAGGTCTTTTCCAGCCTCATCATGACTGTGATGCTGTGATTTCAGGGTGGGCAGTTGTCAGCAGTACCAACGTACTGTGCCTGTGGTTACCTGGCTGTCTTTCTAGCTGATCCCTGACAGAAGAGTCCTAGATGGTATTGGTTTTGGTGTCATGCAGGTGTTACAGAAAGAAGAAATAGTAGTGACCCATATGTTTAACTCAGTGGTGAGGTTTTGTGCCCCTTGTGTCTGAGCAACACCCTGCAGATCCTCACACCATGCGTTTATGAGAGATGCCTTCAAGCCATCGCAGCGCTTTCTCCTTGTGTGGATATTTTCATCCAGATTAGTTGTGTTCTGATCATAAACACGACTGACCTCTGTAAGATAACCCCCCTGGAGCTATGGGCTGAGGCCAACGGGATGAGGTTTAACGAGGCCAAGTGCCAAGTCAAGCACCTTGGTCAAAACAACCCCCAGCGGTGCTACAGGCTTGGGGAAGAGTGGCTGGAGAGCTGCCTGGCAGAATAAGACCTCGGGGAGTTGGTTGGCAGCCGGCTGAACAGGAGCAGGCATGCCCAGGTGGCCTGGATCAGGAACGGTAGAACCAGCAGGAGAGATTCTGGTGCTCCTGTACTCTGCAGCCACACCTTGAGTCCCGGGTCCAGTTTTGGGTGCCACAGTGTAAGGGGGACATTGAGGTGCTGCAGGGGAGCCAAAGAAGGGCAGTGAGGCTGGGGAGAGGGCTGGCAAACAGGCTCTATGAGGAGTGGCTGAGAGAACTGGGATTATTTAGTCCAGAGAAGAGGAGGCTGAGGAGAATTTAGAGCTCTCTACAACTACTTAACAGGAGATTGTAGCTAGGCTGATGCTGAATAATGATAGGATGAGGGGAAGTGGCATCAAGCTCAGGGGAGGCTTAGATTGGATCCTAGGAAGAAGTTCTTTACAGAGAGAGAGGTTGGGCACTGGAATGGGCTGCACAGGGAGATGGTGGAGTTGCCATCCCTGGAGGGGTTTAAAAGGTGACTAGATAGAGCACTTGAGGCCATTATCTAGAGGCTGGGGAGTTGCTGGGATGAGGACTGAACCTGGTGATTCTGAAGGTCCTTCCCAGCCATGAGGATTCTGTAATTCTGTGATTTCACTGGGGGGTTTTACCGGGTTTTTTATCTATCTAGAGTTAAAGTTGGACACTGTCACCAGAAATCTCAGAGGGTGAATGCCTGCTGCTATTGTAAAGCATCCCTTTTGTGGTGCATACAGGAGAGTGCTGATGTCCTTATTTTTAAGGGAATGAGAGGGAAAGGGGGAGTCTTTTCATTATGTTGAGCATTTATCAACATTTCTTCCAACAGAAAGAATTCCAGCTTTCCACGAACCAGTCACTACTATGATGCCTCATATTCCTGACAGAACAAAGGCAACACTGGGTAATCCATGTGTATTTCATAAACAATCACTTTCCTGGGTGATCCTGCTGTGGCAGGGGGATTGGACTGGATGATCTCTCGAGGTCCCTGCCAACCCCTAACATTCTGGGATGCTGTGGTGGTTGTCTGGTTTTTGCCCATTTCTGTGTGCTGTCTGTACTCCTCACTGCTTCAGCCCAGCATAGGAATCACTTTTGGTGGGAGTCTGTCTGTGTCAGCAGCTGTTTAATTTGTTTTTCTTTCTCTGCGGGAGCTCCAAGTCATTTCTTTTCAGCCTGACCTTTGACATGATCAGCCTCCTTGTAGACCTGGTCACACTCGTGTTCCTTCAGCGCTATGAAAGCAGTGTTTGTCTTCCAACGATCGACGCGGTTGTTTCAATCACTGGGTGTTGCTTGTTTTTATTTCAGCTCCAGTTGAAAAACAGGTCTTTCCCACCAAACCAAAACCATCTGGAAAGCTAAAACCACCCCACGCGAAACCTGGTAATGGAGCCGTTCTCTTAATGCAGTGGAATTGTGCTTAATCATCTTTTCCCTGAGCTTCAGGGTTTTTGCTTTTCAAGAGAATTCTTCGGCGGTGGGGTTGTGCTGAAGTGAGGGCATGGCACTGTCAACCAAACCGAGCCACAACCAGCGGCTGGATTTGTACTACAGCCGCACAAATGTTGTGCTCTTCTCTGAACCCTACAGCTAATGATGGCTGAAGTGTTGATAATGTCAGCACAGGGATGCTGGCAAATAGCTGCTTCTAGATAGAGACTGAGTTCTCACGGATTGCTTCCTGGTGATCGAAGGTGCCTTCTTAGTGAGAGCTTTACCTTTTAATCTGTTAAATACCTAAGAGCAGTCTGCCTGCCATGCTGAAGCAAAACAGTTTTAAAAAGAGTTACTGGGGATTGTGCTGATTTTTGTTGGAGAAGGAATGCACAGGGAGAGGTAATAGGGGCAACAAGGGCCAGTGCAGAGTCTGGCATCTGGGCAACAACGACCCCAGGGACCAGGAGACGGTGGGCACTGACCTGTTGAACAGCACTGCAGGAGAAAGGGACCTGGGGGTCCTGGGGGACAGCAGGGTGACTCTGAGCCAACAGTGTGCTCTGGTGGCCAAGAGGGGCAACAGCATCCTGGGGGGGAACAGAAGGGGGGTGGTTAGCAGATGGAGAGAGGTTCTTCTCCCTCTCTTCTCTGCACTGGTGAGACTGCATCTGGAGTACTGTGTCCAGTTCTGGGCCCCTCAGTTGCAGAAGAACACAGAGCTGCTGGAGGGTGTCCAGAGTAGAGCAATGAAGATGATGAAGGAAAGAGATCAGCTTCCTGATGAGGAAAGGCTGAGGGAGCTGGGTCTCTTTAGCTTGGAGAANTCTGGGGGATCCTGCTGTGGCAGGGGGATGGGACTGGATGATCTTTTGAGGTCTCTTCCCATCCCTAAGGATTCTCTGATTCTATTATAGAGAGCTGTTATCTGTCAGCAGTAAGTCTTGGGACGCTGTTACTTTTAGCTGTGGGACGCTCTGCTGGTTCTGAAGTTGTGCCAGTGCTATTTTGGTTTTGTTCCAGTTTAATATTCTAAGATTCTTCGCATTTTCTCCTCAACAGCACCGCGTCAGACAACTCCACAACCAAGTACTACAAAATCTTCTGCTCCCACTGAGCGGTCAAGGGCAACACTGGGTAAATCACTTTCCTTAAAGTCCAGATGCAGGCACTTTTAGTCTTTCAGTGGAGAAAGTCCTGGAGGCCATGGTGTGGCGTGGCATGTTGAGTGCCATCATCCCACAGTCCGTTGCTCTGCTTACACCAGTTAAGAAGATGCTCCCAGCAGAAGGAGCTGACAGCTCATGTCCCAACAGGAGCGTGAGGTTGTCAGCTCTCCAGGCAAACTCAGTGGTCTCATTTTTATTTCAGAGCAGGGGTTTTAGCCAGTAGCAGTTTATCCTCCAGCACAGTGGAAGTGAGTTTGGGACAGTCGTTTTGTTTCAGGCTCCAGCATCCCATGGGATTGTTAGTGTGGTTTTTTTCCAGGCATTTGAAGCATGCTGGGCTTTTTTTTGTGTGTGTGGGCTAAGCGTGACCTATGATAACGTCTGCCCAAAAACACTACAATAATAGTTTTCCTTTCCTTTCAGCTCCAAAAGAAACACTTGTCATTCCTTCCAAACCCAGAACATCTGTTGGGCCGGAGGTCTCGGAGACCAAAGCTGGTAATTTAAGGGGTTGTATTTTAAAGCTGTTATTGTGGCACTGCCTGGGGTTCAGCTCCTCCTGTCCTTTGGTACTGCAGCCGTGTGACGGGCATGGCATGAGCGTGTGGGCCAGCTCGGGTGATGTCAATAATTTCCATCAAAAGGATGCCCAAGAAGTGCACTCACGTCCATGGACACCAGAGTTTAGGACAGTTAAGGTTTTTCACAGTTGTTTGTTGAACAGCTTGGTAGCAGCCATTCCAAATGTGTGGAATTTGATTGCTTTGAAAAGAATAGAGATACTATTATACATTATTATATATTATTTTCTATGTATATGATATAATTAGATCATTTTTATGTGTATATTATATAATTATTATGTTTTATCTTTATATGTATATTATATAATCACTATGTTTTATTTTTATGTATATAATAATATATAATAATTATATAGTGTATTATTTTTATGTATACTATATAATTATTATATATTATATGTAATGCAAAGATGATGAAGGAAGTAGAGCACCTCCCCTGTGAGGAAAGGCTGAGGGAGCTGGGTCTCTTTAGCTTGGAAAAAACAAGACTGAGGGGTGACTCCATTAATGTTGATCAAGATGGAAAGAGCAGGAGTCAGGGGCAAGGAGCCAGGCTCTGCTCAGTGGCACCCAACGATAGGACATGGAGCGATGGTGTCAGCTGGAACAGAGGGGGTTCCACATCAAGATGAGAAGAAACTTCTTCCAGGGGAGGGTGACAGAGCCCTGGAAGGGGCTGCCCAGGGGGGTTGTGGAGTCTCCTTCTGTGGAGATGTTTAAAAATTGCCTGAAACATGTTCCTGTTTGACTTGGTCTAGGGGCTGCTGCTGTGGCAGGGGGATTGGACTGGTGATCTCTCGAGGTCCCATCCAATCCCTAACAGTCTGGGATTCTGGGATTCTGTGTGTCTTAGTGAAATCCAAAGTTAATTGTGCTTCTCAGGCAGCGTTTTATTTCTTGTAGCTCCAAGGACAACGCAGCTGGGATCGATCAACCTAATAACAGTTCATGTTGTTGACGGGTCCAAAATGACACTGGGTAATGACCGCACGATGTTTATTTTTCGTGAAACCCTACTTCCTTTGCTCTTCTCCATGGCTCAACTTGCGCTGACTCAGCAGAAACACCCTCCTGTATCTCTGTGTTGCGATGGGTCGGTAGCCACATCCCCGTGCACGGGCACACCGCTGATACCTTTAATTTCTCAGACGCTGTGTTCTTTCAGAAATAAGTAGTCTATGTACAAAGCTGAGGCGTTACATTGCAAACGCACTCGCTCCTCATCCTTTCTTCTTCCCTCTAGTTTCCCGATTCCATTTACCTTCTCGGTCTTCACAAATCTTTTAGCTGTAGAAATGCATGATTTTCAACCAGCTTTCCAGCACTGACTCTTCTCGTCTGTGGTCTGTACCCCTGGCACTCTGTGCTTGAAATGAAACCATTCCGTTTGAGTTTGACAAGGAATACTACCTCTACCTTCCAGTTCCCAACCAAACCTACCAGGTTCCACCCAAGTCCAAGTCCGGTCTAGGAACCGAAATTCCACCGACCACTTCAGGTAATTTTGAGGGGTTTCTAAAGTTGCCCTGAGAATCTGCAGTCTCAGTGGGTTTGGTGTGGTTTCAGGGTTAATGGTCTGTCCGTTATTGCCCTTAGAAGTGTTTCAATAATAGTTCAGTGATGTGTTGTCCTTTGGCGTCGCTTTGCTAATCAAGGTTTAATCAGTTTGTGGATCAGCAGTGCTGTGTGTTGGATCCTCAGATGCACAGTGTCGCAAGCTGAAGTGTAACTGGTTGGACTGGATGACCTTTAAGGTCTTTTCCAACCTTATCATTGCGGTGGTACTGTAATATAGTACTTACATTTTATATTTATGATATTTATTATTATTTATAAATACCTATAAATCTCTAAATCTGTAAAACTTCTCCAAGATGCAAATGTCCAAGGCTGGCAATGCCTTCTTTCCTGCAACATCTGGCACTCCAAAGCAGCTGGATTAAGTGTTGGGGATGGAATTACTGGATTCAAATATCGAATTATTTTATGTATTATTTAAAAGTTTGCATGACCGGGGTTGATAATTTGGTACCCGATGCCAGTGGCGACTTGTTAGGCTCCCAGCTTTCAGTGTGATCTAGCCCAGTTCTTTAGCTACTAAAATACCAAAGCTACTGGCGAGTGGAAAGCAACAGGAAAGAATGATGGAGGACTTCTGATGTGAACCTTGATGAACTCTGTGCACTGCCTGCACTGAATGCTTCCCTTTGTTTTCTCAGCAATGCTTTGATGTTTCGTGGTTTTAATTCGGGGGGCATCGGGTCTGGTGTTTTATGTTGAGGTTTTTTGTGTGTTTGTTTTTTACAGAACCTAATTATATGTCTTAAGGCCATGGATACCTTGCAGAGCTAACTCTGTATCCATATACAGTTGGGTAACTGGCTGTAAATATTTTATATCTTCTCCTAAACCTAAACACGAATGTAACTGGTCAGACTGCATGATGGAGTCATCTGGCCACTAAAGAAACTAGCCTTTTCCTGGTGCACTTTGGATTGGAACTCATAGAATCCTCATTTGTCCATCTGGCTGTATGGCACTGGTGCATGGGGGCCTTTCTTCTGTCGGATTACATGGCACTAGCGCTCTTCTTTTCACACAGAGCACTGAAACGGAGCCTTATTTTTTTCAGCACCTCATAAAACACTTCTCACTTCTGCGAGACCAAAGACAGCTGATAAATCACGGACACGACCCGGTAAGAATTCACTCAACTTGTCACGGGGAAGAGAGTAATGACTGAACTTCACCTCTTGGTGCTGTAATTCTAAGCGTGGCTGGGAAATAAAGGTGATTGTTATTTCAATTAGTCAGCCTAGAGTACGACCTTTCCGAGTCAGAACACAAGAGGAAACCCAAACCGTGTACCTCATCATATTAAGTCTCACTTTTTCTTTTCTAATGTGGGATTCCTGGCATGGAAGTCCGTTGGGTTTTCTTCTCACTGAAGCATTTTCTTTTTTATCCCCTTTCTCCTTTCTAAACTCTCTCCCAGCACTCAGCGAAACCACAACAGCACCAGCCAGAACCAAAGCACCTGGATGGCCCAAGTGGATTGTGCCAACAGGTAGAGCTCCACTTCTGTTCTCTCTTTTTTTCCACTTGCCAGGAGGAGACATAAATGTGACTTCCTCGGGGTATCTTGAGCCCTGCAGGGTATTTCACTTTAGAAATCAATTCCTCTAGTATTGCATGTAATTGCTGCTGGTCATAGTGCCTTTATGAAAGGATATGGAAAGGATATGGACGCTTCCAGGCTAGTCTGGATGCAGTGCTGAGTGGCATGATCTACATGTCACATGTTAGTTGGTTTAGTTGGATTTAGTGCCACTTCATCCAGCCTGACCCTGAACACCTTCAGAGACAGTGACCCGACCTCCTCCGTGGGCAGCCCGTTCCAAACCCGGATCACTCTATCAGTGAGAAATCTTCTCCTAAGGTCAAGTCTAAACCTCCCCTGATGGAGCTGGAGACTGTGAGAACCTTTCCCATTTCCAGGAATCAGTGGCCATTTTATTCTGTCTATTGGAAAAGCAGTGTGTATAGTTGTGTACAGTCATCTACAGCCTCTGTAGTCATCTTCCCACAAGTTCCACTCAGTCTTGTCCACTCAGTCTTGGTGTAACTGGTCTATTTGTAACCTTATTGATTCTCTCCTTCCAAAAACACATTTTGAAGGAATGTTTAAATTTAAATTGCAGACTACCTAGACCCAGATCGCTTTCTACCTGCTTGAATGGAAAGATATCACTATATCACATCTCAGCAGGGTGTCAGTTAGGGGGGCCATGTGGCCAGTTTTGCAGTGTCAGCTGAAGTCTGAACGCTTGCGCTGTGTGAGTAGTCCGTGAGTTGGTACTGCACTGCAGACACTCCTTTCCTCTGTTTCACAGATGAAGTGTATACGCCTGAGGAGGTGACCAGACAAGCTGGCCTGGATGGGGGAAAACATTTTGAATACATTGATGGCTGGGAAAAGCCAGTCTCTGGTAAGGATCACGGTGATAAACCTATCTGACACATAGTGACAGTGACCACAGGTAAAGGCATCACCTTTCCTACGCGAACAGCAACACAAGTAAGAAGAGAAAATAATTCTTAGTCTCTCTCATCAGTACTTCTTCTCTTGGCTAATTAAAAAGAGAGGAATATGTCATGGTCACTGCATATATTGTGGCATATATTCACCACTGCCACACGCTGGAGTGCAATCCTCCTCTGAAGCATTTCATCTGATCGTGACACAAACTCTTGGGGTTACGCAAACATCTTGCACCTCTCTCCTGGTTTTTGCTTCAGGAAAGAAGAGCAAAGGTGAATAATGGATGAAAAATCTTTAGCCTTCTTATGCCTAATAAAATGCTGGACAATGCCCTGAAACAAGGATGCATTGAGGTGGCTTAGATTCTCCTCGCAGACCTCTCTGTCAAAGCACCTAAGCAGATGAATTAATGCCTGCTGGCTGGAACTGCGTACTGACATAACCTGACAGGGTGCCAGGGGGTTTCTTATGCCACGAGGGTTCCCAGCCATGGAAGCACACAGAGTGGCAGGGACTTTTCCCCTAACGGTGATCTCCCTTTCCCTTTTGACTCAAACTGGGGGTAACTGGTTGTACCGGTTAGAAAGTGCAAGTGATCAGAAATTCTGGGATATTGAAGAGGGTTCCGAACCAGCTGCACTGGTGTTTATTGTGGAAGGAGCGTTCTGTTTGCTGCCAAAACCAATTACCACTGACGGAATGAGTAACTACACATTACAGCCCAAAGGGGCCACGTGTTGTCAGTGTGAGCTTTGTTAAAACTCCGTGGCTCGTACTGCTCAAATTTCAAACTGAAAATGCAGCACTTCTTTGCTCCTAGCATCACCTCTCCACTTTGGATACTGCTTTTTGATACCCTTTTCTAGTGGGTTTTGGTTTTATGGCTTTTGAGGTTAAGTAATTAAGAACACCCTCTTGTTATTTCATTCAGTAACTACGTCACCCGGCCCGCAGCACCCACCTACAGTTCCTGTAAAGCCTACCCAAATGCGAAGAAAACCTCTGCCTCCAAACACCGTGACCGGCAAACCAGGCATTCCAGGTATCTCAGCCTTCTCAGCACAAACAATTCACTACGTGTGAGGTTGCACTGAATTCACTAGCAGGGTATAGAGGGGTTTTATAGTATAGATGATGTATCTACAGAAACCAGTCCTCTGGGGGATCTGTATCTATATATTTCTCTCTCTCTCTCTCTCTCTCTCTCTCTATCTATCTATCTATATCTATCTATATCTCTGTATCTATTTATCTATCTCTAGATCTATCTGTAGATCTATCTCTATATCTATTTATCTCTATCTCTGTATCTATCTCTCTCTCTCCCTCTCCCTCTCTCTCCCTCTCCCCCTCTCTCTATATATATATCTCTCTATCTCTAGATCTATCTGACTCTCTATCTCTAGTTCTATCTATCTCTCTATCTCTAGATCTATATGACTCTCTATCTCTAGTTCTATCTGTCTCTCTCTCTCTAGATCTATGTATCTATCTCTAGATCTATAGCTCTGTATCTATCTCCTTGTGTCTTTTGTCTTCATATGTAAACTTACTTGCTTTTTATTCTCACAACCTGGCTCCTTCAAATCATCCCTAGCGAAGAGGCTGAAAACAAAATAGCTTAGTGCGAGTCATCCTTTACGCAGATCAGTCTTAAGAACACTTCATGCCTCCTAACTGCATTCGGCGTTGTGTAATGAGCACGTCGGATAGGAGTGGTTGACTATTCCATTTCAGTGCACACACCTAACCCTTAGTACAGGAATTCTGTCCTGTGTCAGTGGCACAGCCATTAACTCGGGAGGGGAACTACTCTGCGAGCTAAGGAGAGCCCGAGTTATTTCGTGTACAAAGGGTTTAGCTTCATTCCTGTACTAGAGAATTCCTGTTCTACAGTCTTCCTGCTTCTCACTGTCACTCTGAAGAGCACACAGAAGTAAGAGTCCCTAGGCTGACACTGCGGGCAGCCAGCACTGCCACCTCGTTATGCTCTGCATTTGAAAATGCTTCGGTGTTTCCATGCACCACTGCCTGTGATGAGCTGGGAGGCTGCGGGTCTGGGCTCTGCTGTATTTCCTCTCGGTTTGTCTTGGTTCGTTTCTTCTGGGGCTCTGTGAGCTCTTAAGGAACGAAAGACTCTTGTGCAGCGGGTTAGAAGGAAGAATCCCCAAGCTGGATAAAACCAGCTGTGTATTTGCTCAACAGCAGAGCCAAGATAGAAGCAGCGTAAAAAGATGTTGGACTGTTAGATTTTCCTGTGCTCCCCGTTAAGGGACTAATTAATTTACCAGTGTTTTGGAATCTCACCTTTCTCTGCACACTGGACACCAGATTCTGTGACAGTCAGCAGCTATCATACCTTCCCAGGCATTCCAGATGGAATAAACGGGTTAGATGATCCGGTTCTCCCTCGCGGATCCAGGGGCACATTTTCCATGTCTCCTGGAGCTTTACCCAGCTTAGCTTTCAGCATCATCGCGCAGTTATTATGTTCCTGAGAGACTGTTCCACAGAACCAACAGAAATCCTTTGCCCCAGTGTTGCTGGATTACCTCTCTTACAATTCTGTTGTGGTTCTCTTTCCCATTAATGCTGTGATCGATCCCTTACTCGTCCAGTGAGTGAGTATTATGGGAAACCTTCTGTGCAGACACTGAATGTCTCCAGTATGGAAAAAAAAACCCGAAGAAGAGAGGTCCAGAACCTCTGTGAAACTGAACTCTATTGTTTCCGCTGTATTAAGGACATTGGTGGAAGGCAGGGATGTTTCTGGTTTTAAACTTGGTTTCCAGAGTTCTGCCTTCATTCCCCATGCTCCTCTGTATGCAGGGAGGTACTTCACTTTGGAGAAGAGAAGG
This sequence comes from Upupa epops, assembly GCA_013397515.1. Lineage (NCBI taxonomy): Eukaryota > Metazoa > Chordata > Aves > Bucerotiformes > Upupidae > Upupa > Upupa epops. Next base: position 80,232 of record VZRI01000865.1, on the reverse strand, counting down.
TGCGTTCACTTTGGAGAAGAGTTGCCCTCTGCAACTCCCTGAGGGGAGGTTGTGGAGAGGTGGCTGTTGGCCTCTTCTCCTTGGTGACTGCTGACAGACCCAGGGGCAGTGGTCCCCAGTTGAGGCAGGGGAGGGTTACATGAGAACTTAGGAAGAGATTCTTTGCAAAAAAGAGTGGTGAAGCACTGGAACAGCCTTCCCAGGGAGGTGGTGGAGTCCCCATCCCTGGAGGTGTTTAAGCAGCGTGTAGCCACGGTGCTTCACAACGGGCTAGAGTGGCAGCAGGGAGCAGGGTGTTTTGTGGTTTTCAATCGATCAGGTATTTAGGTTTTCTGTTGCTGTGGGGATGCTTGGACTCTGTGATCTAGGAGGTCCTTTCCAGCCAGGATTGTTCTGTGATCCTGCAGGATATATTTTGTACTGAGAGTAGAAATGAAAAGCCCTTCTGCATATTTGATCCACGTTACACTTGCTGTCTTCGTTTATTCTCTCACAACTCCTGAATAAATCACTCTTCTATCTGAGGAACAGAAAAGTCAGTGCTGCCCACTGGGAGGTCCTTTCCAAGTCCGTGCAGGATGACTCTGTGCATTAAACCAGGTCATGTTCTAGCTGACAAAGTCTTCCAGGACACTCTCCAAGAAGCAAAGGCTTTGCTCCGTTGGTTTCAGGAGTAACCTACACTGATAGTAAGGACAACTCAGGACTTTCACAAATCCAACTGGAAGTTGTTGTGGAATTTCATAGTTGAAGAGAAGTGCCCTTGTAATAAATCTGGGTTCTGTTAGAAAAGGAGGGAGCTGTTTGACTCTTCTAGACAGTAAAGCCCCTGTCACCACAAGTTCACCTTTCTGTCACCACAGCTAAACCTGCTGGACCGACAACACCCGTGAGGACAGGAACATCCCACAAGATCCCAACAGCTTTTGCAACCCCAGAAGATTATGGTGAGAGTATTACAGATGGTTACGGGGGGCTGCTTGGGGTTTTCTTAGGAACATTAAGGTTTCCTTCTTTCTTTCACTCCCTCTCATTCCCTGAACTACGATGATGATTGCATATTTAATAATAGAACTAATATTTATTAATAAAACTAATATTTATTAGTTCAGTTATTAAATATAAATAATATTTAATATAAGAACTGGGCTGTCTGCAGGAATTCTAACTTCTTTTACTCTGCTTTGTAACTTGTATGACTTGTCTTCAGAGTCTCCAGACACACTCCTCGGTCAATGGGAACGTGACCACCCTTCCATCTTCCTACACAGCAATATATGCTTAGCAGGCTTTCAGTCCTAGCCCGTGGCCACTTGAAATCTGTGATGGGAGAGGATAAGGCTTGCCTTGTCCGAGTGTTTCTTGTTGCACAGGACACCAAATCAAATTATTCTTTCAAGTGACTGTCAGTGATGGTTCCACAGGTGACTGTGACAGTCCTCCAGCCATCTGACCAAATCACCAGCGTTTAAATAGCAATCAAGTGTAATAGGGTAAACGCTGTGCTTAGTTGGTAATTAGCCCTTTATAAACCCAGAGTTATCTACAAGTTCAGACCTACATCTCCTCAGAGTGGCATGGAGGGATGGCTCTGGAGAGGGTATACTGGGAATGTTTGGGACAGAGCACCCGGACCTAGCTGTATCTTCATCAATTATGCTGTTTCTAATTTTCTTATAGAAATACTGGAACTCTCATCTCCTTATGATGATCGTGATGATCAGTCAGTACTCAGTGAAGCAACCTGCATGCTAGATTCATTAAAACACGATGGAGAATATACTGTGCTGTGATGTTGAGGTCCCTTGTGGTATTGGTAGCTAAGGGAAGATTCTGGTCAGGATAGCAACTACTTAACACAGCACCAGGCACAAATCCTGAGTGCCAGCTCTGTCCACCAGTCTTGAATGCCCTTCAAAGCCTGTGCAAGTCCTACACTCGTGAGACAGAGTTGGTGATCCCCTTGTCCCTAGTTTTAGAGAAGTGCCAACGTGCTAGTGCTCTACATGCTATGAGGGTGAAACCAGCTCCAGGCTGCAGCCACTACAATGCAAAAAGATGGTTATAAAAGGTCTAAAGAGCATTGCATGGACTGAACCCTAAGTCTGTTGTTGTAGTTATGGCTGTCTATACTAGCAGGTAGGTGTGGGTTCACTTGGCATCACAGCCAAAACAGAGTCCCTGGAAGGAAAAGGCAGACCTGTCGGCCGTGGAAGGGTTTTGCCGTGATTTAAAATGCCAGATGAAGTGTGAGATGCTGCAGGTCTAACAGTGGAGTTTCCTAAGCATTGCAAATAGAATGATAAATGTGTTTCCCTTAGTGGATGCAACTGTCTTCAGCTCAAGTCCTACATCAGAAACAGACTCTTCAGGCAAACCAAGGTACCAAGGTAGGTTATTAATAGCTATACTGTTTTAATCTGGGGGTATAGGTGCCCACTATGTACACCTCACCTGTCATTCCAGGCTGCCCACATTCGGGTGGGCTAGTAATGTGGTAACATGGACTAAACTAGGTGATAGAGTACTCAAATTATTTCGGTTGCAGTAATCTAGAGAGTTTAGCCAAGCGAGAAGACAGGAGGAAGTGATTTTGCCTAATGATTTATTCAGGGGTTGTTTGTTTGATCTGGTGAAAGACACTACGTTTCTGAAGCTGCTGCCCTTCTTCCAAGAGCTTATTGCTTACATCAGACAGAGGGTTTAATTTTGGAGCTAACGTGTTCCGTCAGGGGCTACCCAGTTTGGACGCAGAGTACGAGACGTTTGTCTCAGCGGGTCTGCTCCAAGGTTTTGTCCTGTACTACTTGAAAGGTTAAGATTTTGAGAGTCTAAACCCCTCAGGTTTAATGGCAGAATGACACCGCCCAAACTAATTACGCCCTGATGAAACGAAGCCCTGGTAGGCACTCCTTCTCTGTATTAGCATAGTGCTCAAGAGCTGCGAAGGCACTGTAGTGGCATCTTACTACAGAAGGACTGCAGTTAGTTGTCCTACTTCATGACAGAGTACAGAAGTGCCTATCACCCACTAATGCCTTCAGAGTGACACCTCACCAGTCATCCAATGGGAAGGGGGTGAAGGCAGCACAGAGTTCATGTCTAACAACAGCAAACCCAGCAAGCACTTTCTAATCGGATACCTTGGTTTTAACAGCTCTTTTCTGTTGCCCCTAGCCCCCCATGTCAAGTACATGAAGAAAGATGATGATGTGCCTTGCTCTATCACAAGCTCTCTTGAGCATTTTCCTCAAGAGGAGGCTGTCAGCAAGGAAGAACCTACCCGGCCTCCACAAAACCCTCCAACCAACCTCACAGTGGTGACTGTTGAGGGCTGTCCGACTTTCGTCATACTGGACTGGGAAAAACCAGACAATGACACCGTTACTGGTTGGTTTGACTTCTTGCCTTCATGTTTCAGAGTATGGGCCCCTCAGCTTAAGAAAGATGTCGAGGTGCTGGATGGATTGAATCTACCCGTCAAAAATTCATGGATGGCACCAAGCTGGGGGGCAGTGTCGATCTGCTGGAGGGGGGGAGGATGCTGCAGAGAGATCTGGACGGGCTGGGTCAATGGGCAGAGGCCAACGGGATGAGGGTGAACAGGGCTGAGTGCAGGGTCCTACATGTTGTCCACAAGAACCCCCAGCAGAGCTACAGGCTGGGGGGGGGATGAGTGGCTGGAGAGCAGCCTGGCAGAACGGTCTGAGAGCAGTGGCCTAGCTGCCTGCTGATAAAAGTTGTTTTCTTCTTCTGTGTTTTGTGAGCTACAGAGCAAGCGACAGCACTGTTTCAGCTGAGACTCTGAGCAGAAACCCTTTATCTGTTCCGTTGTAATCCCAATCTGTAATAGCTTCACACGAAATTTCGGGTACAATACGATCTCTAGTAGCTGAGACACCTAGCCTACCCGTCTTCTCCTTGTAGAAAAGACAGGTAACAGCAGCAAAACCAGACTAACACTGGTCTGGTTCACTGAGAGAAGCTTCAGGTGTCAGTCTGCCTGTCTCCCTATCCAAGCGTAGTGGCTTCCCCAAGCCACCCCCTTCCTTCCTTTTACCTTGTGTATAATACCAAACGTTTGAACTCGGTGGCTCACAAATACTCTCACTGAGCTTGTCTCCTTTGCCTGAGCTTCAAACACTTACTCAGATAACGACTCATGCGAGGACGCTCTCTGAGTCCAGGAGGAGGGGTTGAATCCCGTTTTCTGGAAGCAGTGATCACTTCATACGATCGGCGTGGTGTTACTGGTTGAGACAGACTTAAATCAGGAGTTCCACCATCATTTCATTTTCATTTTCATAGCCTGAGTGGTTTTGCAATCCTTTATTTAGCTTCTTGTCTTTGTAACACACTCTCGGAGGTAACTCTGCGAGCAGAAGATGCCACTCATCCAGCCGTATCCTCCAACGGTCCTTTCGCCCGACGTTTAGCTCCGCACAAGGGGTCTTATCCCATCAACTGTTCCTTAAAACCAGTGACGAGTGATGGGCAAAACAGAGATGAATTTTAACTCTTTGTTTTCCTGAAAAAGTCAGGAACCAGGCCCACCTGGCTGGTGCTCTGCTATTCCCATTGTGGTGCCAGGGAAATGAAAGGCACTTGGTCACGGAGTAAGGAGCAAGTGCTGGTTGTGCTTGGAGTTTTGTTACCTTCAGGCAGAGGTTTCATGCTGAGGACGTGTGACTAATACTCGTTTGAGTAAAAGCACATATCCTTTACCCCGTCATTGAGTTACGAGGAAGGATGGGGGGGCTAATTCCAGCAATCTGGAATTAGTTCTCTTTCCTAACCATGCCAGTCCCAGGCTTGTTCAGCTGATTAGGCAGTAGGAGTGGAAGCCAGATGACAAACCAGAGAGATGAAGACACTCAGGACACGACATTCAAACCAACTTCTTTTTACTGTCGTCTTACAGAATATGAGGTGGTGTCGACTGAAAATGGAGCGACTGATGGAGAAAAGGAGAAATCGATTATCACCACAAACCAAACCCATTCTACCGTGGAAAACCTAAAACCTGACACAAGGTAGTTGAACCGCACCTGTTCCTCAGTCAGTCTGACTGACTTAGAGGGACAGCTGCCTGCCGTCTCAAATGACATTCCATGAGCATGCCAGAGATGCGGGGGTCTACTCTGTTCTGACAGAACACAGCTGGGACAGGGAAGGTCCATCTGAGGGAGACACGGTCTGGACAAAGGCAGCAGAAAGGTTAACAGTAAAAGATAAGAGAATGTACTGCTTACAGGGTTACTGGGTTGGTGTTGGGTTGGACTGGATGATCTTCAAGGTCTTTCCCAGCCTCAGCATGACTGTGAGACTGTGGTACTGTGAGTTTAGCAGTGAACACAACACCCCTGGTCCAAATAAGCAGTGCTGGGTTTTTTTTAAAACCAAAATATCAATTATTCTTATATTTTGTTGTCAACTTCAGACCTGAGAGTAGAACTGTTTGGTTTTGGCTTCTGTTGCTTATTGACTGCATCAGGAAGTTGTTAAACGCTTTCCTCCTGAAAGCTGCCTTTGGCTCTGGGAGCTGGGTTGTTCTGTTTCTGAAAAACTCCCATTTTCTAGTATTATTATTTTTCAAAGCAGTAACAGAGCACAAAATCCTGGTCTGGTCTTGCTTAGCTCCTGCTGGATGCAGGCAATTAAGTCTGTAACTTCTGGGTGAGGGACCAGTATATTCTAGCTGATTCACCTCAACAGGGCCATTAAGAGTGGGAAGCAGGTTTTTCCATACCCGGCCCTGAAGGAAAATGCTGCACAAGAGCTGGAGCTGGAAAAGGACTTGGAAGAGAAAAATCCCTCTTGCAAATGATCAACACTGACAGAACTAGCAGCTAGTATGTGGAAAGAGAGATGCTCAGTAGCAGAAGGTGGATTAACTGGGGAAGAGCCTCTTGGCCTCGAAATGCTGCGGAGAAGCTGAGAAGCTACACTTGAGAGGCTATTTTTTCCAGCTTTCCCGAAGCCGCCGGCGAGGCTGTGTGAATCCCCTGTGTAGCTCTGGAAGGTTCAGTGCCTCCAGAGCTGAAGACAGCTCATGGCAAATCTAAAGCAGACAGTCCTAACATAAGACTTTCCAAAAGGAATAGAAGTGTTTGTGAGCGTGGTGTCTCTGCCTCCACGGGTAGATCACACCAGAACATTCCCATAGCTGCAGCATGGTCCCAGTGTATGCTCTTGAGGGGCAGTACGTGGCAGAGATGGTCTTCAGCCACGTTGCCCAGGTTCTGTGACCCTGTTGAGGTGAATCAGCTAGAATATACTAGTCCCTGGCCCAGAAGTTATAGATTTAATTGCCTGCATCCAGCAGGAGCTAAGCAAGACCAGACCAACAACTCTGCAGTGTGAAGAGAGCAGAGCAGACAGCAGGGAAGACCTGGTTGCCTCGAGGTTTGCCAGATCATGGTGTGTGTTTGGTTCTCTTTTACCTTCTCCTTACAGATAGATCATAGTACTGCACCTCTGGGAAGCTCTGAAATAAGCCAGACTCTCATCTCCCTTTGAGCTGGACTTTTCACAAGGCAGCTTAGGAGCTCATGGCCAGATCTTGACTGTTTCAGACAGTGTCAGGGAGGCAGCAAGAAGAGTTGGGGTCTCTCATGAACAGCTGCATGTGTGACTGTGACTGTCAGCAGCTACAGAGTGAGAGGTTAAATGGGATGCAAACTCCCCTGAATCAGGCAGTATTCTGTCTATCTGCTTAGCTGTCTGATCTGTGGCCAGACCCAGAGACACAGAGTTCCCTGTCTGAAAGAGGCCAGGAGTTCTGACTTTCAGTACAGTTATCAGGCACTGGTTTTTAACAGACTGCTGTCACACCAGTATGGACATGAAAATGGACTTCCACAGACATAAAACTACCTGTGAGGGTTACTTCTATACACATGACCTTGTATGTGGCATGGCACTTGGTCAGCTCTCTTGTTTGGCACCCTCCCGGGGAAGGAGGTCCTGCTGAGATTGATAGGGAACCTCCTCTGCTCCAGCTGGCACCCAGTGCCCCTTGTCCTGTCCCCAGATGCCCTTGAGCAGAGCCTGGCTCCATCCTCCTGACACCCACCCCTCACAGATTTAGAGACAGGAATGAGGTCCCCCCTCAGTCTCCTCCCAGCTCCAGAGCGCCAGCTCCCTCAGCCTCTCCTCATCAGGGAGCTGCTCTCCTTCCTTCATCATCTCCGTTGCTCTGCGCTGGACACCCTCTAGAGAAAACAGTCACAGAGTTGGGGTGGGGTGGGTTTTTTTGAGAAATACCACGTATTCCACTTGGAAAACAGTCAGAGCCAAACTACAGGACTGATCATCAGGGTCCAAGCCATGGCAGTCTGTCTTCCAAGCAGTCATTATTGGAATATTCCAATCCAGCTGGTCATGCAGGTGCCCTGTCTTCAAGTCCCAGTTTCAGTGGGACACCCAGAACTCTGTGCTCTTTATCTGCTCTTACTTTTCCATCAAAAACTGCCCTGCAAAGGAAAGTCCTGCAGTAACTTCTCCTATGAGAATAGTGAGGCATCGTGGCCCCCGTGAGAGTCAAAGTGGGGACGTAAGCCAGGATTTTCAGGACTTCCTTCCCTGAGGTGCTTGTTTGCAATGAACCTCGGGAGGCACGAGGTAGAAACGAGCTTCCTGAGGGTTTGTTTTCTTTGCCCCATACCCCAAGTTGTAATGACAGCACTCACCTGTGCCTTTTCCTTTGTTAAAATAGATTTCATCCACCTGCACCTTTCCCGGGGACCTTTCCTGGCCTAGGATATTAAGTGCAGATGATGTTGGGATTTCCTCTTTTGCTTCCAATTCTATTTTCCCATTTCCAAGGGAATTTGGGTTTTTTATGCTAATCTTGGCCTCTTCTCACTCCTCAAAATTGATTTTTTTAAGTTCCAAGCCATCTGATAGAGCACCCTTTTGCCTTCTTTCCTGCTATTTTCCTGGTTTCCCTGCCAAGACACGGAGTCCTTCTTTCTCTACCCCTGCCTCATCCCGAACCCCTTGTTTTGGTTAGCTGTGCATCGCCTCTTCCATTCTGGTGGTTTGACTGAGGGCGAGGAAGCTCACAGCGTTCAGTGCCAGCGTCCAGGAAACTCTGCAGCAGATTCAAAGCCTGTGCAAAGCTTTCAAAGGCGTACTGCATGCTCTTGGAAACAGCTCTCATCCTGTTTACCGTGGCAGTGACTGGAAAGATAGGAAAGCAGTATATCAAGTTTGCAGCCAGAGATGTGCCAGGGACGTCCTCTGGTGGAGTCCGGGTAGTCGTTACGGGATGTTTCCCAGCAGATTTTGAATGGAACAAAGAGTATTAACAAGAACCAGCTTGCGATGCTGGCGCTGCACAGCCCTGTAAACCTTCCCTCGAGGTGTTGATCCTCTGGTTGGTTAAATAGTTTGGTGATTTCAGATGCGCTGTTATCTTCAAAACCATTTTGAGTGCTCTGGTTTAGGTAGATCTTGGCCCAAGGCAAACTGTGTTTACAGCCCAGAGGTCTCCTGAGATACAAGATATCTCAAGGTGCAATCCACCTCAAGAAAACAAACAGAGGGCTAGAAATAACAGGCAGTGATTACAAACAAACCAACCAAGGGGAAACAAACACACAAACCAACCAACTGGAAGTGGAATCTCCTCTCTGCAGACATTCACATCCTCCCGGATCCGTTCTTCTGTGACCTACTGTAGGCGATCCTGTTTTGTCTGGGAGGTTGACTGCACGATCTCCCAAGGTCCCTTCCACCCCCTGACTTCCTGTGGTTCTGTGAAAGTGAACGGAAGGCGCTGTGCAATGTGTGGGATGCATGCATGCACCACGCTGGCTTCCCAACACCTGTGCGCTCTGTCCTTCAACGTCTTTTTCAGGTGTCTTACAATTTACCAGTGCAGAGAGATCAGCTTCTCTTAACAGCAAGAGGCGAGAGACGAGAACCGCAGTGAAAGCTGCAGAGAAAAGGCTGGAGTGTTTTGTACCTTATTAGAGAAGTGACATTTCTTGTAAGTCAGTGCTATTAAAATCAGGGGTTCAGGGGTAGCCGCTTCCAGTCTCTTTCAGCCCTTCGTCCATCTTGACTGGGAGAAAGACTTCTCTTCTTATTTGCCTTCTCTTTTCATCCCCTTGTCTTAACCTTAGTTTTACGGTCACATTGCTACCCAAGCAACCTCTGCAGAGAAAGCGACCTCCATACCTTGAGTCAGAACAGCATCACTGTCATTGCACCACCACCCAACCACAGCCCTAGGGCTGTACTCAGCTGCTCCAGTCCTGTGATCACGGTGAAAATCTTTAGTCACCTATTTCAGCTCTGCAATCTTCAGGCTTCTCCCTCTGCATGATTTGAAAAATGCAAGAGCAGCTGTGCCTGCCAAAGTTCCATGTGGAATAGTGATTTCCTACGGTGGAAAAATGTGCTCTGCACAGCAGTTACTGTAAGCTGAGTCCATTTAATCTGCACAAGGACTGAGGGAGGCTCGGGGAGGCCTACTCTCCACACTGTGCAGAATAGTCCTATAGATGTCAGAGGTGTGAGACGTTAGATTGCTGCAACGACTGGACAGCAGAGATTTTGGCACCACAGAGCCACTTATGTAAAGGTGGAATGTAGGCTCCTGTTTCTCATGAACAGCTCTAGCCAGGAGGTAGACATGGGACACCTAACGTATAGCCTCTCTAGTGCCCTTTATTAACTTTGCCCCACGTACTTCTCGAACCCCTGAGCTCCCCTGTTGTTTGCACAGAAGGACACAAGATTGCAGCAAGTGCCTTCTGTTCTTCTTGTTTTCCAGGACGTTCACCTGACACACAAACAGACTTGAAATGGTTTCCCACTAAGAGAGCCAGCTGGGTCTGTAAACTCTCCAAACCAAAAGCTGAGTTTCTACCTCTCTGGCTTTTCAGTCCACTAGTTACCTCTCTTAATCTCCAGATGTGGTTGGTAAGAGTTGCCCTCTTACTGTTTCAGCCATTCCTCTTGCTTCAGGATGGAATTTGGCAGAAGCAAGCAGTCAGTGATGCTTGCACACCTGTCAAAACACCTACCACAGGGCTTTAGAGGTATAGGCTTATTTTACTTGGAAAAAATGCTGCTCAATACCAACAATAGAGGGTTCTCCCGATGGACTGAGCCAAATTATGGACATTGCTTTACTAGTTTTCACAGAATCACAGAGTCATTCAGGCTGAAAGTGACCTCCAAGATCATCCAGCTCAGCCCGTGACCTGGCATCACCACAGCAGCCAGATCAGGGCACTAAGTGCCACCTTCAGTCTTTAAACACCTCCAGACACAGGGACTCCACCACCTCCCTGGGCAGTCCAGTCCAGGCTCTGAGCACCCTTTCCATGAGGAAGGGCTTCCTGACATCCAACCTAACCGTCCCCTGGCAGCTTCAGGCAGGCACTGCGTCACTGCTGAGCAGTGAGGTACTGCTAGGTGCTGCCAGCCTGCAGCCAGAAGTGAAGCAGCTTTCTGGGTGGGAGGGAAGAAATACAGTCTGTTCTGAACTCTGCCCTCACCGAAAGAACCGAGGCCGGTGTCCATCGCTGTAACTCCCTCCTTCCTGCCCCATCTCTCTGGTGTCTTCTACGTTAACATTTTTAGGGTTGACACTGTCTTTCAGTAGCTGTTTACCTAGAGCTGTTGTTGAGTTTCAGAGTTGGAAACCACCTTGTCTTGCCTGACCATCACTGTGAATCAAATACTGGCCCTGTCTGTCACTGTTAGGGGGCCTGGGAGACGTTGAACTGGCAGTTAGTGCTGCTGTGAATGCAAAATGGGCAGATGAACAGCAGGCTCTGCGCAGTCTCTGCTTCATCAGATGGCTTCTGCCCTCACCCGAACTGCTCTCTCAGCCAGAAGCGAGACTGCGTATGTGAAAGGAGACAAACTTAACCCAGTGATGCATGGCATCAAAGACGTGGGAACGGGCTTATCGAAAGGACCATTAACTAATGATTCAGAGAGGATGCATCTCGGTGTTCTCAGAGCCCCCGCTCTTCTCCAGGAGGGGAGCAGCACCAAGGTGCGGGTTTGCTCCAGGCTCTGAGAGAATGCTTGGTGTGCCAAACGTTCTCCTCTTCTCTTTTACTCCCTAGTTATGAATTCCACGTGAAGCCCAAAAACCCTCTCGGTGAAGGTCCAAGTAGCAATGTCGTGGCTTTCAGCACTGAATCAGGTAAGAACTTGCAGGGCTCTGACCATCGTTCACAGTAGCTGTGTTTCTGGGGTACACGGACGGCTCTCTCTCTTGATGTTGTGCTTTCGCTCTGGCTCTTTACCATCTCCAGAGTGGGGTTTCACTGCTGATCCTGGTGTGGGAGTGCCTGAAAGGTGATCCTGAGATCAGGACTATCGTGTGTGGGGATGTCAGATGGCCAGAGTGCAGGAGGAAATAGCAGGGGCACGGAGAGTTTGTCTGGTGTTCATTGCAAACAGACTAACTTTCTCCTTAGGGAAGGCACAGTCATTTCAGAGTGACCTTTTCATATCTGTCATGGTTGTTATTGACTTTAGGCTGGCAGTCATGAGGCTCTGTCTGTGCTGGTATGTTTACAGGCCCTTTTGCTACCTGTTCAGTGGGACTGCTGCGTAGTAGTGCTGGTCTGAGCTGAAATCGAGTGGCCGTGTAGTAGTGCTGGTCTGAGCTGAAATCGAGTGGCTGTGTAGTAGTGCTGGCTTGAGCTGAAGTAAGGATTGAGAAATAGCAGTTGGGAAAAGTCACTGTCTTAGTATGTCCTCTTGCATCCTGTCTGCTCACCTGTGAAGCTTCTAAAGAGGTGGATACAGCCCCATTTTGACCATGGGTTTTTTCTCCAGTCTGGTGAGAGAGCCAGACAGTGCCCTTACTTTGTCCGTGCCAGTTCCCCATGAGGCTAACTCCAGCAGGGCCGTTGGCTTCACACAAGCAAGATACCATCTTCTGAGCTGCAGTGTTTACTGCCAGTGGTACTCAATGACCATATGAAACCCGGAGTGAGTCTAGCCATTTCAGAAGGGCTTCCTCACTTGGTGTCATCACACAAGAGTCCTCGCCTAGTTCTGGCACCGATGGATGAGGGTTTTGGCTGCGCGAGGGATGAGTCAGGGAGGAGTTCAGAACGTATCTCCCATCTTCAGAACCTGTGAATACCCTCTTTGTAGCCCTAGAGGATTACAGCCCGAGAGGTGTTTATGCCAGGAACAGCTTTCGTGAATGACGGAGGCTTGCGCTCTGTTTTGCTTGGACAAACTAAGGGGTCCGTTTTCTTTTTGCTCAGTTGCACACATCCACTCCTCACCTTCGGGCTTTCATAGCCGAGTTCAGCACGGCAAGCGTTACAGAGGGGTTCTTTTTTATAATTTAAGCTTTTTAACGTTATTAGTTTTGCTGGTGGCAGGATTAAAGCCTGGCTTTTATCAGAGCCAGGCCTGACCGCTCTTGTCTCACCGTTAACAACTGGCATTGCGGTTTCACACGAGAAAGGTGCTTCGTGGGATTTATTTTGAGACTAAAGTTCTCCCTGCTGTCCAAACTCCTTCTGTTTCACAAATTACAGCATCATTCGACCATAGGAGATGGCTGACCGATCCTTTTCCATTAGAGTATGGGGGAGTTAGCTTTACACAGTCTGACTGAGTGTTTGTTTCCTTCCCCAGCGGACCCCAGAGTGAGCGAGCCCATTTCAGGTAAGCCTTCCACGCGCAGTACGGTGCCTTCTGGTCAGGAATCCTCTCAGAAACACGAGAGCAAAATGTCATGAGGAGGGCGGCTGTGAGTTAAACGAGTTAGGGACCTCAAGCGGCATTCACACATGATTTCACTCCTTCCACCCACTCCCCGGGTACGAAATCCATGCCAGGCTCCTTGTTTACCTGAGCAGAAGGCAATCAATGTGCTGAGGTCCTCCCGTGGCAGCTGGGATGGCCCCAAACCAACACACGCACACGAGCCAAGGACAGCCTCATATTTTCTCAGCCTTGCCATTAAAGGAAAAGAAGGCTCTGTGAAATGAATAAGCTGCTCCACACTTAAGTGAGTTAACAGAAGGCAACTCACAGGGAAATATTTATCTGCCGTTGTCTTTTGGGAAGAAACATTCTGCTTCTGAAGGCTCGATCCAGCTCTACCTTAGGCCGCTTAGAAGAGTGTCACTGTCTTTGGTGGGAGGTGGACTCGGGTGTTGAAGAGCAGCTGAGATTGCTCAAGCAGATTGAGCTGTCTGTAATGGGCATCACGCTGACAAACACCACGACGCCGTTTCTTGCCACATAAGTCATGAGGCTTAACCTGATGTGCGCTTTTGTTGAGTCACACGCAGTTTGCTGCAGGCTAACTGTCCTGGCTTGAACCTACTGAAAACAGTGACTGTCTCACTCTGTGAGTGAGAACTTTCACACAGAGACATCGGCCCCCTAGCAGGGTCCTGGAATGAGCTGATTCCAATCCAGCACCACACGCAGACAGCAGATGCATTGATCCTACCTGCGCACGTCGGTGCTCCCCTGAAATAACTCTCGTGTTCGAAATGCAGGTGGCTGGTGCCATGGAGCACTCTGCTCCACCAAGGCTTCTAACTCTGTTTCTTTGAATGTGTTTGTTGTGCACAACTCTGCATGCGGCATCATAGCCCAGCCTCTTTCTTCCTCTCCTGCAGTGGGAAAGGATGCTATCTGGACTGAAATCCCGTTCAATTCAGACTCCTATTCAGAGTGCAAAGGCAAGCAATACGTAAAGAGGACTTGGTATAAGAAGTTTGTAGGTGTGCAGCTGTGTAACTCTCTGAGATACAAGATATACCTCAGTGATTCGCTTACAGGTAAGAGGCATTCAAATCACCGTCTGTTGAACACACTATGCTCCTGACATTTGTCTTGGTGCCAGAACTAGGAGGTTTAACAAGCTGAGCTTCGCTGAAGTGTGAGAGGGTCTGTTTAATCTAAGCAGCAGCCAGCCTGTGCTGGGGAATCACTGATGAGTTTGATACAGAAAGGTCACATGGGAGCTGGTTGGATTCTAAGGACCTGTTTGCATCCTGGGGATCACACAGCCAATTTACAACGGTCGTCTCTCTGCCAGTGAATGGCACCCACCGTAAATTCACGATTTAAAGGGTAGCCTGGGACGATGCTTAATTAGAGTAGTACGACCTAATTTTAGACGAGGATTAAACTCAATCATTCCCATCCCATTTAGTAAACATCTGGTTACCCCATTACTGCGAGGCTGATGACCTCAGCTCTAGCCAACTGGTTTCACTCGCCTGCTTTGACATGTTTTCCTTTCATAGTCCCCGTATTTGCTTATAACCTCTCTTCCCCCCTTCCCCCTGCCCCTTCTTATGTTTTACACCACCAGCAGCCTCCTGGCCTTATCTTCCAAACTTTGTTCAGTGTTTTAAGGTCACTGGGGTGTGATGCAAGTGGCGTATACCGTGTGCCAGCTGGGGACACAGCCTGTGCCAGTGCTTTTCAGCTAGCTGACAGCTGAGCAGTCTTTGTTCCTCGTGTAGGTTGTACAAACTGTCTTTAGAAATATGTTAAGCTGTGTTAACTTATAATTCATCCCAAGCTCCTGGCTTTCTTATGCATAAGGTTTTCTAGCGAGCTGTATGGACAACTGTGTCACCACGGTGTTGGTATGGCATTGGGAGCACAGAGAGGATAGACAACTATATGGGAAATACCTCTTGAGTGCACTCTTCACGCTAGATTAAATCAACTAGAAAGAAGTGTGGCTGCAGGAGTCGACTTTCACAACCCAAACTGCCCCGTCTCAGAGCTCAGTGCCTCAAAGGAGCCCAGTTTTAGTATAACTACCTAAAAGGGGGTTGGAGTCAGGCAGGGGTCGGTCTTTTCTTTTTGGACACTGGAGACAGGACAAGGGGTCACAGTCTTCAGCTCCATCAGGGGAGGTTTAGACTTGACATCAGGAGAAGGTTTTCCCCTGACAGAGTGATCCGGGTTTGGAACGGGCTGCCCACGGAGGGGGTCGGGTCACCGTCCCTGGAGGTGTTCAAGGTCAGGCTGGATGCAGTGCTGAGTGGCATGAGCTAGATGGCAGATGTTAGGGTTACTGGGTTGGTTTTAGGTTGGACTGGATGATCTTGAAGGTCTTTTCCAGCCTCATCATGACTGTGAGACTGTTTGTAGGATCATGAAAAGAAAAGAGCAGAGCATGCCACTAGAAATGACCTTGCAGCAAGCCCCATTCTGCCCCGGGCAGACAAGGAAGGAAAGCCCTGTTGTTACTAGTAAGTACAAGACCTCATAGTTAAAACACTATCTGGAAACGATGTGAAGAGTCTGTTTTGAACACAGGAATCATTCATTCGAGCACTGCTGTGCTGACCAGCTGAGCTCCAATGGCAAATGCTGGCAGTGAGGTGCAGCGTATCGCAAAGGCAGCCAGTAGAGGAAATAGCAGTGCTAATCTAGCACGGCTGGATTTCAGCTCTAAATCAAGGGAATTAACACCACAGCGAGAGCTACTTCAGTCTTAGAAGCAAAGTTCAACGTACCAGCAGCCCATTTTCCTATTTTCATTAGATTGTTTTTGTTCTTGCTGGAAGGGTGGTGATTTAACTTGGCTGGAGAAAGACGGTGGTAGCCACATTGTGCTCGTTAGACTTGCTAAGCCTAGTCCTTGCACTTGAGTTGTTAGGACCGGTGCTAACCAGTTGTCACA
This sequence comes from Upupa epops, assembly GCA_013397515.1. Lineage (NCBI taxonomy): Eukaryota > Metazoa > Chordata > Aves > Bucerotiformes > Upupidae > Upupa > Upupa epops. Next base: position 64,571 of record VZRI01000865.1, on the reverse strand, counting down.
ATAGTTGAAGGAATTCAAATGTTTCTGGGTAGCTGCTCTGTCCCCACTGCCTAAGTGCATCTGCCGTGGCACAGACCCCTCTAGATACGAGCGGGGAAGTTTCCAGTTCAAAGGCAATCAAAGGATTTTAGTTCAGAATTCTGTAAGTTTCCTCCCTGCTGAGGAAAGGCTGGGGGAGCTGGGACTCTTCAGCTGGGAAAAAAGAAGGCTGAGGGGTGACCCCATTAATGCTGATCAAGATGGAAAGGGCAGGAGTCAGGAGGAAGGAGCCAGGCTCTGCTCAGTGGCACCCAGTGCTAGGACAAGGGGCAATGGGTGTCAGATGGAACAGAGGAGGTGCCACATGAAGATGAGAAGAAGCTTCTTCCCTGTGAGGGTGACAGAGCCCTGGAAGGGGCTGCCCAAGGAAGTTGTGGAGTCTCCTTCTCTGGAGACGTTTAAAATCCACCTGGCTGTGTTCCTGTGCAACTTGGTCTAGGGGATCCTGCTGTGGCAGGGGGATTGGACTGGATGATCTTTCGAGGTCCCTTCCCATCCCTAAGAGCCTGTGATTCCGTGTGTGTCCCTTTATTACAGAAAGGATTGAGCAGTAACTGTGCAGTAGCCACTGGGGATGCTGCTGGTTTATGTATGGCAATTGTTTGAATGATGCATAGGTCATGCCATGGGCCAGAAGGGTGGTATCTGAGAGCTACTGCTCTTGCACTGGCCATGCAAATGTCTGATTTATTCTGTCTCTCATGAAGAAAAACTGATCTACGTTGCTCGTGCCAGGACTGTGCTGTAAACCAGCCTCCACTGCAGACCTCATTTAGCAGTCCTCCGGAGTGGTCCAGAAAAGCAGGACACCTAAAAAAACCCCCAGTATTTATTGAGGAGAGGAGAAAAATAAAGTCTAAGTGTGACCTTCAGCAGCCATGGAAAAAAACAACTGTGGTGTTTTGGGCAGCCTGAGTGTTCTTCATTTCATACCAAAAACTTGCTGAGAGGAACTCCCTCTGACCAGTTCTCCCACGGAAAAAACACGCCTGCAGCCAAAGCTAGACAGAGCAATAAATAGTCTTGTAAAGCTAGAGGAGAGTGCAAGCACCATCCAGTGGAGGTGAGAAATGCTGGTGAAATGCTGATCAGATCACAAACCTACCAGAGAGTTTAGTGACGGGTGGTTCTGTTACCGATGGCACCCTAGGGAGCGGCATCAGAAGCCACACAGCCATCCCTCAAACGGCCAGGCTGGCACAGAGTCAAGGCTCCGTCAGGCAGCGGACTGTCTGCTTAGCTTATACCTGAGCACCGAGCTTAATTCTAAGTGCTCTCACCTTTCCTTTCACCTCACAACCAGAGGTTGAACGTGTTAAGAACAAGCGTTGTGCCAGGGCTTTAGGAAGGGGAAGTTTGTCTCCTGCCAAGGCTTGAGAAGAAAAGGTAGCCTCTCCGATTCCCCATCTCCTGAGCCGAATTTTGATAAGGTCTTGCAAATCAAATCGTTCAGTCAATGCACCTTGCTGCCCAAACTCCTCTTGTTGCTAGGGTGAGTGCAGCCCGGAACAGCAGCACCCTGTGTGACCTTGTTTGCAGCTTGCTCGTGGGCAGGTGTCCTGTTAAGCCATCCTGCACATAAATGCACAGGCACACCACGCTCAGGACAAGCAGGTACTGCACCCAGGCCGTCTGTTTGGTAAAGGATGTTGCAGGAGCCTTGCAAAACCAGGATGATTTATAAAACAGGCCTTGGCTGTGCCATGAGGCGCTCTGAGGGTACTGGGGGCTTCCTAACTGGGAACCAGACCTGCCTTCCTCTCAAACCCCTAGCAAAACTCACCTCATTTTTGATGGAGCCGGTATGGGGTTCCAGGTAAGAACAGTTTCACTGCTTGAAGTGCAGGGGGGAGACAGTTGTGTTGTCGTCACAGATTTTGGGCAGTAGAGCACTTCTGTCTACAGCCTTGAGTGCTGGGTGCACGTAATGGTCAACTTAAAGCTATAGATCCTGAGAGGACAAGAGTCACAGCCTTCACCTTGGCTTCCCTAGCAGAACGAAGAGCGCAGCCCGGTGCCCCTGGTGTTCTTTGGAAGCAGCCCTCGCTGATCTGGATATGCTGCTTCAACTCTGCTGCTTCTTTGCTTTCAGGAAAATTTTATAACATAGGAGACCAGAGGGGCCACGGAGAAGATCACTGCCAGTTCGTAGACTCGTTCTTAGACGGAAGGACGGGACAGCAAGAAGACCTCCCAGTCAAAGACGGTAACTCCTTGGGGCTGTGTCTGCAGCAAACCTTGGCAATCCCTTTGTTTTGGTGTTTCTTCCTCCTGACACCCACTGCTGCCCCGGGTGAGGAAGAGGCACTGTCTGGCTTTGCAGGCAGAAAAGAGCTGGGAAGTTTTAGAAAATGAGCAATGGGTTTCTGAGGTAAAGGTTATGACCAGGGTTCTGTCAGGCAGTAAACAGCCTCCCTCCTCAAGCACCCCACGGGGTACTCGCAGGTGGCGTTACAGATTTAAAGCCAAGCACAAGTCTGAGTTTGCAGGGGTGTTACATCCCAACCAGCAAGGTTGATTTACAGGGCAGTAAATCACCCCCCGGGCATTCATCAGCTTTGTTTAGAGCTAGTAAGGCACTCAAAAGTCTCTAATGGAAAATGTAATTCACGCTGCAGCCAGTCCACGCGCAGTAATCTGAACCAGGTGCCTCGGATTCCAGTCTGGTCTGAGTGGGCATGGGACTGGGTGTCCTGGAGGCAGCTGTGACCTGCCTGCCTGTTTTTCCCCTAAGCGAATAGTACTGCTGTCAAACTCCTGGCTCCCTGGTTTGTAGTGGTGCCAGCGTGAGGTGTTCCGTTCCCTCGTGGGGTAAGAACATCGGCTCTACTGATACCCGGGTGTTAGGGAATAGTTTACAGGACAGTTGTTGGTTCACCACAAGAGGCTTGAGCCAACGGTCCTCTCTGAAGCTCCTCATTTACAGAGCACCTAGAGAAGCACAGAGCTCGCGTCAGTGTAGGTGTGGGAAAGTTAAAACACAAGGTCTTCTGAAAATAAAGCACAGGGGTGATCTGAAAGGGCAGGTAGTTGGGTTTTATTCTTCAGGTGGACTTCGCTTTGTCTTTCCCAGTCTGCGTGACTTTACAGCTGAGCTGTCTGAGCAGGACGAGTGTGTTATCCTACAGAACGATCTAAAGCAGGAGCTACACAGTCTTCTGCTTGGGGATGGCGAGATATGCCCGACAGCCCAAGTTCTGTATAGGGTCAGTGGACTATTAAGGCTACTACAGTGGTGACTATTCAATCACTGGAACTCTTCAGGGAGGATCTACCTCCTAAGTGGAGGACACCTCAGCAGCAGCACTATCTGTGTGTCTGTGTCTGTGCTGGGCTGCTGCAACCCCCCAGTTGCTGTCGGAGTTGGGTGCACACATGCCAGCGGGCTCTGGGTGCTCATTCATGGAGAGGGACCTGCGGAAGGTGGGCCAACAGCTGAGCGAGCTGTTCGGCCGTTAACTGATCTGCGCGCGGGGTTCAGAGGGAAACCGAAGGCAGGTGCTGCCCGAGCGCCTCACGCAACCCAAACTGTTCTGTTCCAGGATTCTTCAGGGCCGTTCGTCAGGAACCCGTCAAATTCGGAAAAATAGGCGGGGAGACCCACATTAACTACGTTCGCTGGTACGAGTGCGGAACATCGATACCCGGGAAATGGTAGATGCCACACAGACTCGCTGAGAAGGCTCTGCACTTACCAGCCCTGCCCGCCCGCCTGGGACGGGTTCAAAGATGGAAATGTTTATGGTACACCCGGCCCTCCAGCCAGTTTGCTGAGGCGCCAGGGTTTATAGGAGCCTGATGCCAATACTGCATTAACTGTGTGCTAGCGTAGGCTGCTTACTGTAGTTATCCAGTTTTACAGAGTTGAAGTAACTCCAAACGCGCTAGGGCCACGTTGTAGGACTATGCGTAGGGAAGCTGGCTCCCTATCCTCAAGGTACGGTTGATGCGGTGTTTTGAGCAGACGCAGTGTGTGTATATTATTTATCAACACGTGGTAATAAATGTCTAAGGCAGAGTCACGGCAGAGTCGGTCACGGACTGCAACGTGCGTTAGTGTTGTAATAGTCACTGGTCGTTTTATAACCCCGATGCCATAAGCTACCTGTCTAGATGCATCTGTAATGTCTCCCCATCATAAATTATACACCAGACCCCATGATTTTTAACATCCTGCAACCAGTAAACTTGAAGCACTTTCTCCTTACGTGTTCAAACTGTTGATGCTCCTGCCCACGCGCTGAGGTGGGTTGCTATGCGTGCAGCTTTAAACTATCACGTTAGCGGGTTCCTTCCATGTCTGCTCTCGCACGCTTCAGCCCCAGCAGCAGAAGGCGCAGCCGATAACGCTACGGAGCGACACGGCACTGCTGCTTCGCGGGGTTGGCTTCCTCGGGTTCCAGCAGACAAGTACGTAGGTGCATGGGACAAAGAATTTAAGAGCAACAAGCGGGCCCCCGCAGCTGTGGGTTCAAAGGCAAACGTACAGAGTACAGGGGGCCTCAGAACGATAAACGAACCAGGGAAAGAATAAGCTACTTGTTCCAGCATCATCAGGTTCAGTGCCTTTTTGGAAAGGCGGTGTAAGGCACTGATACTGGAACGTTAAAACGGCTCTTACAGCCATCTGGATTAAAACCTCTCCCCAAGCTCTGCGTGGCACTGCTTGAGCGTTCATGAACTAAGTCAAGAGATGGAGCTGGGATTTTGAAAAGGTGTTATTCATTACAGTACTGAAGAATTGAAAGGACTATGAACAGGAACACCCAGATATATATAGTCATCTATAGAAATGCCTTATAAAGTACACTGCAGGTACACTGTACTCCTAATAAAGTATTTTTTAATCAAGCGGGTTTTCTTAGTGTTTTACGTCCAAACCAACCTTCCTTTCTGCGCCAAACGCTCCCCTTTCTGCTCCCAGTTTGTTCCAGAACAGGCGCACCTTAAATGCTGCGATGAGCACAAGGCACAAACTGCATGAGTCTGGAGGAGACGCAGGGGGAACCTTATCACTCTACAGCTTCCCTTCAGGTCGTGTACAGACGGATGGGGATGGGGCTCTTTACCCAGGCAGCTGGGGAGAGGAGGAGAGGGTAGGGCCTGTAGCTGCCGGGGGAGGGTTAGGAAGCCCTTCCTCACAGAAGGGGTGATCAGACACTGGAATGGACTGCCCAGGGAGGTGGAGCCCCCACCCCTGGAGGTGTTTAAGAAGAGATTGGACACGGCACTTAGTTACCATGGTCTAGCTGATGTGGTGATGTCAGGTCATCATCTGGGCTTGATAATCTCAAAGGTCTCCTCCGGCCTTTGTAATCCTGGGAGTCAGAGCTAGGGCCCTCTGTTCAGTTTGCCTGACGGGGGAAGCAGCACTATTTAAGGATGCTGAGGGTGGGAATATTCATGCTCTGTGTTTTGTTTTCATCAGAGTCCAAGCAGCTCGCTCCAGTTCACTTTTCAATTCCCCACTCAGTTTTATGTATTCCTAGAATCCATAAAATGGAAAATATTACCTGGAAGAATGTTTTGCCCTGTGCTGTTATACGGCCTATTGAATATTCTGTTTCTTTTACAGTCCTTTTTTTCCTTGGCTCAAAACCAAGTCCCTAGAGTTGCACTCCCAAGTGTTTCCGGGTGGCAAAGAACCTGTGGAAAGTTGCTCCATTTTTCAGAGCTCTTTTTAAAACAGCATGCATTTGGCTTACATTTTCAAGTAATAAACCAGTCCTTCCCCTGCCCTTGTTCAAGCGAAATTGCTAAGGGGCTCTAAGGTTTTATGGAACAGTTCTCCTTCCTCTGGTAAAAGGGTTACACAGCAGTTAATTACAGTGCACAATGCCATACCGTGCAGTGCCAGACAGCCTCTGCAAAAGCCATCTGCAGTCAGCGCTCCATTCACCCACCCGAGGGCCACAAGCACCACTCACCTAGGCCTTGGTATCTGCACACGCAGCTGTCGTAACACAGCGTGACCTCCATTCTGAAAATCAGCATCAGCCCGAGAACAGATTGAGGGTTTTTATTAGTTCTCCATGTGAGCATTACAATTTATAACACGTCGTATACCTAGTTTTAGCTCCAGAATGAATCTCATTTAGTACATCACGGTATTAGTAAAAACAAGTCTGATTACGTGGGCTAAACTTTCAGCTAGCATCTTCATACCCTTCCAACAAGGCAGGAGAGAAGGTCAATCAGCTTACAGACATTTAGGTAGCATTTCCCTAAACAAACAACCCGGCCCCCAATTCACCTAGGAAGCAGATACAATTTAAAGCAGGAAAGACTAATGTGGTTCTTCCTCTCCCCCCAGCAGAATTTAATTAACAGCTATGATTTTGCCTCATTACAGTTTTGGAATCTCAATTTAAAATCCTGGAGTCTGTTGGGATGGAATCATCAGTGCCGGTTGCCCACATTCAGCAGTACCTCCTTATCGGTAGCCAGGTCCGGGCTGGGCGTAGCCCTGGGGGCCAAAGGGTGGCCGGCTGCGGGCATAAGGATTGGGTGGAGGGGTCATGGTGTTGCCAGGGGGAGGGGTGAAGCCGGCCCTTGGCTGAAAGGTGCCAGGGGCTGCTGGGGAGCCAGCAGGCGGGCCGCTGTATGGGGCAGGCTGTGAAGGCTGGGTGGTGTAGGGCTGCGGTGGGTAGCTGCTGCCCCCCGCCCCAGGGTACTGCGGTGGTGGTTGCTGCTGCTGTGGGGGCTGCCCGGGATAGGCAGCCGGGGCCGGGCCTGGGCCCGCAGGCTGGCTGTAGGACGGGAACTGCTGGGCTGGCTGCGAGGGGGTCTGCTGCTGGCTGTAGCCTGCTGGAAAGGCAAAGAGCAAGGGTGAGAGAGAGCAAAGAACGACATGCAGTTGCAGATACACCTTTCGTTTCATTTGGCAAACACAGAACAATGCAGTAAGCACAGAGTCACAGCAGCTCTTGGTTGGAAGAGACCTTTAAGATCGTGTCCAACCTTTGACCTAGTACTGCCAGGTCACCACTTAAGCCATGTCCCTCAGCACCAGCACAGACCAGGCAAACAAAGAACAGGCTGCAAGAGTTCCTGCCCAGGTTCTGGTGTGCTGCTGCAGCATCGCAGCAACATCGTAGTATAGAATGGCTCTCCCTCAACACACAATAAAAACTTGACAACTTGCGCCATAAAAAAGAGCATCTTCACTGGCAAACGAGGCAAACACAATCCTCTTCCCCAAATAAAAACTTAAAACTGTCACAGAAATACTGTCAGGGTATCCGGAATCAGAATCATTTAGGTTGGAAAAGACCTTTAAGATAATCAAGTCCAACCACCAACTTAACTGCACTCAGTCAACTGCACCATCGCTGAACCATGCCCCTCAGCACCATATCTACACAAGGTCTGAACACATCCAGGGGTGCCAATTCGAGGACCTCCCTGGGTCGCCTGTTCCAGCGTCTGATGACCCTTTCAATTAACAAACTTTTCCTCGTGTCTACTCTAAACTTCCCCTGTGAGTCATAGCTTAGGCTTAGGCACAGCGTAGGTGTTTTCAGTTCGCTAGTGTTAAACATGAACAAAGTCATACAGAACAGCATACTTTAGTGCAATGCTTTGATTTAAACACGTTCCACGCTTGTTTTTTCTGCGTAACAACAGCTGCCAAAAGGAATTTCTCTCATTGAAAGCTTCAAAACGACACAACGTCCCTGTACGATGAAAAAACTACTTTTAACCATCGTGAAACACACCTGCAGCTACTTGCAATGAAACCTCTCCAGTGACTGGAATCCTGTCAGCATTAAACACCAGACACACAGATTATTAAAAGTGCACAGCCCTACATGGAAAAAGTAAGCGTTGAAGAAGGCACTGGAGTAAACTCACCTTGAAACTGGCATCAAAATTTACTCATGAGACAAACCTCTGAAGGGTCCATTTTTACTACCATAAGTAAATAGCCCCACTGTTGCCTAGAAGATCTACAAGAGTGTGAATGGATCCTGCGTTTGGGGAACAGGGGTTTGAAAGGAGACAATACTCATGGGAGCAACAGCAAAATAAACTGAACAAATCTGAAATCTTAAGAGGCTGCTATCACTTGGTCCTCAAATTACAGACTGCTTCTCACAGACTAGGTTAACTGCCAAGTATGTCATGAAGAAACAGAAAAGCCCAGGATCCCTTCTGGTGGTGTTTCAGTCTTCCTTGATGTTAATTGAAATGCAGAACTCACACTGCACTACAGCTTCCACAGGAACTTCTCCAATAAAATAATGGATTATAGGATGGTATGATACACGGGAAAGCACAGATGAAAAATTTTACACTCTCCTCCCCACTCAGTTTTTGGAGCCTAAAGAAAGTCAGATAGACCCTTCTACTTCCAACAGGCTTGTTACTTCTTCTGAAATTAGACTTCAGAAAGTCTGTCATTGTCTTCTAATTACAAATGTGGGGGTGAGGCATCTGCAGAGAACAAGATACCATTTAGAAACCCAATTCAAGCAGCTCTCAAACAGTGCACAGGAACATGGGATGAGGCACAAACCTTCAGTTCCAAGTTCTCCAAGGTTCTTATCCAAGCTAAACACGGAATTTCTTCCTAAGCTCTGCAAGTGTCATCATCTACAGCAAAACTTATGCACTCCCACTGTACATATTTCACACCAAAGAAATGAAAAGGCTCTCTTCTGAGTCACTTAATGACCTTCTGTTTAGGTTAAGGAAGATTTGTTTTAAGTAAGGAATGATATATGCTTTGTACCATTTTCTCAAAGTACCAAGCAACTTGTCATTTGCTGCAGCATCTGCTGCTACATGTCCATCCCTGTACTTCAGCTGGATTATGCTCCCTAGCACATACTATGCAATACTAGATGCCAGCTGCTTCTAAACTAAGTTCTGAAGTCAAGTTTACTCTGGTTATATTTAAAAGCCAGATTTTCATACTTGACTGTATGTAAACCACTAGGGCAATAAAAACGTTCTTCTGCTAAAAGTTTACTAGCACCTTTACTGTAGGTATTAGCAACATCAACAACTAAAACCATGTATCACTTGCAAGTTTCTCTGGAATTACAGCATTTGTAACAGCTAAGGGATTACTAAATGACAGCTGCAATTAGCATTCACCAAATTTTATACACGGAGATTCATACCAAATGCAAGGAACAGGGTCTTTGTATACCTCTGGTATTTCAGGAAGCTAAACTGGGATGCTTTATGCACTTGTTACAATCACAAGACTGCAGAAGTTAATCTTGAAGACTGCTCGCAGTTCAGGTGATTCATTTTGCCTGCTTCTACAACAAGGTGTTCTGCCAAATAATACCAAACTCTGGTTTTGGCCACGATCAGGTAGGATTCTAAATAGCAGAACTCCAACTATACATTAAAAATATAATAGCTCTTGCAGTGTTCTTTTACTGCTAACACCTGACTTGTGTTCATTCCCGTAAGAACCACGGGCACTTGGGCTCCTCAGCACCCTGACCTGCCCCACAGCTTCAGAGACTCAAGCTCACAGGGTCAAGCACTGAAGATGTCCTACAGCTAAACTGCTACATGAGCAAGCTGCTTACCTGGGTACTGCATACCGTACTGCTGCTGAGGTTGAGCCTGCGGCTGCTGACCAGGATAACCGGGCTGTTGGTACTGCTGATACATCTGACCTACGGATTGAAAACATTTAGTTGAAACCCTATACCATAGCTGTATTGCAAACACACAGCAAACAAACAACATCCTAGACCTTTAAAAATCACAGACACAAATCTCTTTTTAAAAGTCTGAACACAGAGAGCACTCACTCAGACTTCACTATCTAACTATAAACTGAAATCAGTCCAGATATATTAGTTTCTGAACCATGCCACTCTGTTAAGACCGAATTATGTTTACCCATTTCAAATGGAATAAACAGTTATGATGCGGTACGTGAGGCTATTTCACATTTTCAGAGGATGCCAGTAGCTATTCGCCTTCATTAGTGCTACTCTGGTGGGTAAGGGAGCAGTAATCTTTAAACATCTTGGTAGCTGCTGCAGAACTTACACTGTAAATTAAAGTACCTTGAAAGTTAAACACACCCTCCGATTGTGTGTTTATATTAGGTTTTTAAGATCATCCCTGCATCAAAGGATGGTAAGCAGATTTGAACGTTATTTACTCTGACCATATTTTCCAGATCAGTCACCCACCCCCTAGTATCTGACTTCCTGCGCTGCCTGCCAAGTTTTCTTGAGACACCCAGGGTATATAGCCTAAAGCAAAATTAAATCACACACTCTCCAGCTGGGATACTCCCAATCAATGCTAGTTTTTCCTGAATTCATCATTTCCAATTGCTTCACAAGAAGAGGCAGAATAGCTGTTTAGACTTGAGCTAAGCATACTGTGTAGGCACTATGCTTCTGCTGGTTTTCAATTTAGTAACAGCACGAAGAATAAAAACAATTATCTGTCAAAACTAAAGCTTAGTTGAACCGAAGCAGACATGGAAACTTCACTGCTATAAAGTACTAGTATTCATTCTGCAGAGATCAGCACACTGTATAAATACACTGTAAGCTGTATTTTCTGAATTGCCCCAAGATAAAAACAGCTCGGCTCTGCTCCAAGCCACCCAAGCCCCTGCTCACATCGCTCTTGAACGTTTTTTCTTCTAGCTTTGTTAGTTGCAGCTGAAAGCAATGAGATTTTATGTTCATGCTAAGGTGCTCAAAGTATTTTACACTGGTGTAGTCAAAGTACTATTTAGTACATATGCAATTACTGTGGGACAAACAGAATGCTAAATACAAGGCTTAGAGAGTTAAAGCTTGGAAGAATTAGGAACTTCAAATATATGTTTCTTAAACTCAGCTATTAGAAGGAAGTGTTGACAGAACAAGCAGGAGGCTGCCTGTCTCAAGATAATTTACCTAGAGGTTAACAGAGACACCACACTGGCACCTGCTGGAGATCCCAGGTAAAAGGGTATGAAAGAAGTAGTTTCTCTGAAGCTTTCAGAGAAGGCTTTCTGTCTTCACAAGCAGTGTGTATCCTAATGCCATTCAATAAACCATTCCTAATTTACAGCCATTAATGCAGTCAGGGATCCTGTAGGTGCTTAAACACAGAACTCCCTCTCATTGTATTAGTAATCTGAAAATAAGACAGGGTACACACTATCAGTGTCTGGCTTTTTACTTAGCAGTGGTTATTGCAGTCAAGGAGCTGCAACACTGACCATTGTTCTTGCACATGGAAGCAGCCATTTCAACTTGATTCAGAACAAACCCCAACAGGTGTATTCAGACAACATCCTTTTTCCTGGAAGATTGTTCAGTCCTCATATAAATTAACATCTATTTGAACTAAGCTAAAAACATGCCCACATCTCTACACTGTCAGTTCCTCTGTGTGTACAAAACACACACTCCCAACTCGTGTCCAGCCTTCCATCCACCAGTATCCCTAAGTATTTCTCCACAAGGCTGATCTCAGTCAAATCATCTCCTAGCCTGCACCGGTCTCGACATCCGCCCTGACACGCTGCGGGACCTTGCATGTGAAACATCATGTCAAGTAAGATCTTTAGATACCTCTGAAGTTCAGCATATATAAGTCTGCCTTACAGTAAAGTAAGCACAGATGCAAGTAGAAAACACCACTATGAAAGTCCTCCTGAAATTATACCAGCTAACCTTTACATAAAGCTACGGCTCCATCTGCTGTTTCTATACTGAACAGCACACATGGAGAAAAGTCTCTGTCTACTAGCACAGCTGAATTTGTAGTTTGGTATCAACCTTGGATCTGCTAACTGCAAGTCACGGGTACTGACTGCTCAGAGCCAGACACCATAATTCACATCTTAAACAGCAGAAAAACATGCTCTTTACCTTCCACCTGACCAGTCTGTGGCTGTGTTCCAGGGTATGGTGGCTGCTGTGCCTGAACACCAGGGGGGTGAGCTGCAGAAGAAGAGGAAGCAATGCTGTCTGGTGTTCCTGATCGATCTTCTGTGGGGGCACTAGGTGGCCCTAGAGAAGCAAGAACAAAACAGAGTGTGTGAAATGCACATAATGTCAATGAAAAAAGTCTAACACCACACTGTTCCTGTGTAAAGCTTTAAAATTCTTTTCCAGTTTTCCAAACTCTTCTTTAATACTTTCAGAGGGGAATCTTCCACCTGCCTCTAGGTTTCTCAGATTTCACCCTTCCAATGAACTTGACCCATTTTGAGATAAAACTCTCAACGATGCATTTTTTTAACATGGCTTCAAGCATTAACCTTGCACAGGCACACTGAAGATTTGCTCTGTTTGGACAGAACATGCACGTACCTACCTGTTCATTCTCATCTGCAGCAAAGGTGAAGAGCTGCATGATACAGTTCAGAAGCACCTGTGTTTTACTGCAGCCCACATGGCCCCAGGCAACAAGTGTTTTACCAGTAGTCACAGAGCATGTGAACAGAAAACCCTCAAGGAAGGTGTTCAAACTGCACTCCTGGACAGGATACGGTAGACTTCACTCTGAAAGCAACTGTCTGCCTTGATAACTGAAAATATTCCAGCTAGCAACACAGGGAAATGAAGAATTCACATCTTTTCCATGTTAGTGACAAGTTCTGAAATGCTGCACGTTAACAGTTATAATACAGTACAATTAAATGCAAAATATTGTGTTAAAAACAAGGGAGCTTAAACCTGGAATTTATTTGTAAGAGACGTGATTCAAACATGTTTCAAGTTAAGAACTAGAATTGCTCCAAGTTCACTTTCAATGTTAAGAACACGACATTTACACACTACAAATATGCACCCAACAAGCCCTTGATCATGTTTTTGTTATCCTTATTAGGGTGAAAACGTATCAAACCTGCCTACTTCTGGTTTTGCCTGTATAAATGTAACTGCAGAAGTACAGCCTTAGAAATGAAACTTCTTATACCCTGCTTAAACGGTCCTACGTGAGGTTCTTCAGACATTCAAAGCATTGTCAACCCTCTTCACTCTATCAGAACAGTTACAGAGACATATAAGCATTGAAGTATCACTGATGATATCACCAAAGTATTAACTGACACCCAGGCTTTGTACCAAAATGCAGCTCATTTTCTGCTAGTTGTACTTCATATGCTATCACTTCTTTGTTCAGAGACAGCCAAGTACCATCAAACCCTTATCTGGTTTGTCAAATAGTCATGTGGTGACAACATCCAAAATCAGAGATCACTCAATAGGCCAGACCCACTGACCAGTACCTCAATCAAAACAAGAATCCCTCTGTCTGCAGGTTCAACTTTGGTTCCTGCACAGCCACAATCACACAATACAAATCTATTCCTATCACTTCACGTTTTTGCCAACGCAGCCACAGGGTAGAAACAAAGCTCCATTTGCTATATGTTTTAACGTCTGTATTACTACTCCACACATCACATAAAATTTAATTAATCTAAAGCTGTGAGTACATAGCAATGCTGAATACGAAATGAAGGTTTCAATGCTACCCAAAACCTTGCCAGGTTCTGTACACAAGTACTTCTCTCTATATTACACATCACCCTCCCTATCACATTCACGTTGCTCCTCTAACACCAGTTATCCCGTCTTACGTTGACAGCACTCAGTTTAGCATAATCAGCTTTTATGCGTTTCATTCTGTGCTGCCAGGAAGGGCCAGCAGTCACGCTGGTCTTCAGGAATAAATACAATTCAGGTAAGTATGCTATTCCTTTCTATCAACAGTAAAAAAACATTGACATTATTTATTTCTGAGATTATAAAAGTGAAAACATTCTGAGTGACCCAAACCAAGCCAAGAACATGAACTGCAAAATCAAACCCTAAGACAGAGCTGCCTTTCTATCACTGGCAGCTAGCAATTATATGCTGCTCTACATGGTAGTTTTAATTCAAGCCCAACATTTAAGCTGTTTTCTACTCCCAGCTACCACGCTATGCTAACAGCAACTTTTCAACATTTTACATGCAAAAGTTGGTTACATCATCCTGACAGTCAAATTAGAATTAGAATTCCAAAAAGAAATACCAAATACAGAACACAGTTTAACACATCTGAAATACAAATCCTTTGTTACAAGCCAAGATTTCAGTCATTCATTCACAACAGGTTCTGCTTTCCTTTTGGTAAGACTTGTTCTTACCTGACACCTGATCATCCGTCAAGCCAAATGCTGACATGACGTTCTTGTTGATCTCATCCTGGTTCTTTAGCGGATCAAATGCAGACATGCTTGCTGCTATAACTTGAGTAGATTGCTTAACATTAGAGTCAGCAGCAGCAGGCTTTTCTTCCCTACCATCTACAGCATCTACAAAACAAAACGTCCAGTTATTAGTTCTTGAGAACTGAGACACCGTCACACATATATAGTGTACCACAGCAACTTTAAAAATCACAAAGTTGTGGGGGTATTAGGTGCTTTAACTCCTGAAATGCTGATATTAGGCTAACAAAGATGAAACAGTAATGCATATAAAACTGTGATAAATCACAAAGCCTAGGTTTCAATACACAGTTAAAGACATACTGATACTGTGAGTATCAGTATCAAGCATCACTTTGTCTTAAATTCAGAGGTACAAGGCTCCTGCTTCAAATAAATAGATCTGGTATGACTTTCCTACAGAGAATTCAAAACAGGTTACAATTTAGTATGGTGCTTCACCAACTGCAGCTCTTGCTTTGCTCTGTCTCCCTCAATTTTTTATAAGCTGATCTCTTTGCAAATGTTTGACACGTAACACTGAATCACTCAGAAAACCCTTTTCTAGTAGAGTGCTGCATTTTCTCTCAAAAACAAAGAAGTGCATGTAGGGTTTAGACTGCTCAGTTGTGTATATGCTCTCTGATCATCACCACAATCTCCCTCCAAATTGGTTTATAGCCAGAATCTATGGTATTCCACTGAAATGTATAGCTGTTTATACTGTAGCAACAGGGGCTGGGATTCTTTAAACAACAAAGCAAACAGAAGTTCAAAGGGTAAAATACAAAAGCAGCTTTCTGTCTTTACTCACAACACTTCACTCCATGACTTTGTGTCGTTATTCTCTGTGCCCAGCTTACCCAACATCTGTAGGTAAGTGCACAGAGGTATGGTTTATTATGGTAAAACACCCCTAAGCTAGGGGACCAATGCCTCAACACTGGGAGAGTAAGACTTCCTTCCCCATTTTGCCCTCCCCCAATCATCCATTCCCACCCCTACTTGCACCCTTATGCTGCTTACCCTGAGACAGCTCTGATTCTCGTCTGAGCTCAAATTGTGTGGATTCAATTTCCTAACCTGACAAAGAAAGTGGATATAATTTTTGCTGGATTCACTTTTTCTGTTTTAGTGCATCAAACTTGCTTAGCAACAAGGCAAGATAAGCACCAGAGCTAGCCCAAAGTAAGCAGTAGGAGTGCTCAGCTGGGAACAAGAACTCTTCAGCAACACTGAACTATTAATTCATCTCAAAACATTGTCATGCCTTGCAAGCGTTAGTTATTGCATTTTTATACCATTTTAACAAAAACTCAAGACCTTGCAGTTCTGTTCCTGAGCTAATTTAGCGCTTTACTTCGGATTGTTTGGATAAAAAACTTCCCCACCTGAAATAACCGAAGCATTAAAAATTAAGTTCTGAACTATCAAACAAAAAAAATCAGAACCATCACAAACAGTATTTTTCTCTTTGTTAAACAGCACACAGCTCTGCAGATCAGATCAAACAATTCTTTGCTAGGCTGCCTACCACTTTCAGGCAGATTAGTAGAAAGCCCTGGTTCAGCTGGTGGTTCTAAACAGTCCAGTAAGTGATTGACTTTATTGCGAAGTTCTATCAGCTCTCGACGCAGGTATTTCACCTGATTAGATTCTAGGGGTCTTGGTTGTCCATTCACTGCAAAACAGCAATTAGATAAATTTATTGACATACAGTTTAAAAACTAAATAACTATTTCCCTACTTTTACTTGTTTATAGCATCATCATTCTCTGTGGAGTTTCAAGTGACAAAGTTTAATCCACATGGACTGAACTCTGATTTTATCTAACATGAACTCAGTTCAGCATAATCCACAGAACCAGAAACACAAATTAAAACCCACTGTAAGTTTCTGCGCTGTTTACTCATTCCCACGAATACACTCTGAAAACATCAAACACAGAAAGCTGTCCCTTTAAGAAGTGCCTTTGCAACTAATGCAGCATACACAACATTGCTGCAACTAATGAATAAGGTCAGTGTCCAAGATAACTGTTCAAGTCAAAAGCTGCTTGCTATTCCCTGGAACTATGTACCAGCAGCAGCTTGAAAGTACACTTTTCTACGAAGGATAAATGTTAAAATGTATTCAACTTAAAGCAATTAATGATAGTCTTTTAGCAGGGTAACACTGCAAAATAATCATCTTGTATGTCTCATGCTTCTGTGAGGAAAAGCCCAAAAATGCTAGGGAGTGAAAGAGAATATGGAAAATAACAAAGGAAAAAAAAAATCACTGGCCACACGTATAAGTGTGCAAAATATTTCGTGCAGTCTTACAGTTCCCCCTTCTCTAAGTTCATATATCACACAAACCATCACAACAGAAAACAGATTTCAAGTATTAATCCAGTATTTCTTAACTTACCGATTTAATTCTTCTGATGTGACCAAGTTTTTAGTGAGGCCCACTGCCCGAGTTTTAATAAACATCATTAAAAAGACAGAAAACATCTTCTACACTTACCAAACAATGTCAGCTTTAGTATCCTACTGCATTGAATTGCAAACGAAAGGTCTGAGCTATCAAAAATTGTTATAAGATCACCATCTGAAAAGAAAATAAAGTTCAAAACAAACACTGAAGCATTAAAAGCAAAGCCAACAACTGTAACATTCATTAATCAAAAAATCACTTCCCCTATTTGATTCTGAAGTTGCTGGGACAAAATTAACTATTTTAGTGATGGTGAATGTGCAGAGTACTTACACACAGAATGTAAGACTATCAAAATAGTCAGAAAAGCAGTTGTCTCTCAAACCAGGAATTTGACATGAAGTCTCAACTCCTAACCATTTATTTTTGTCTGTAAGACTTCAGAGGAACTCGCATGGAATCACAGAACTGAGGCCAAAAAAGACCTCTAAGATCATCAAGTCCAGTCTAAGACCTAATGTCACCACAATCAGCTAGACCATGGCACTGCCATGTCCAGTGATTTCTTAAACACCACCAGGGATAGAGACTCCACCACCTCCCCGGTTACAGCACTTTCTGCAGTTAATGGCAAATACATGCAGACAGAGTCTGCTTCCACAAGTGATAAGACTTGACGTTTGCAATTACTACCAACAACTGGCATGCAGAAAGGCTCCCACTTAGACTTGCTCCTATGGAGATCGAGGTTACTCCAGAATCCAGTTCCTGTTTGCTGCTGAGTCCAGTCTGGGACTTTCCCAGCATGCTCATTAGTGGTTATACTGACGTAATTGCCAGCGGAAAGATGGGTTCAGTATTGGCTTTGCATGTACTTCATATTAGTGTTATTTTCATGAAAGCTGTTCTGGTTTTCTTTTCCAATCCTTAAGTTTCTCTCCCTTACTCCCTTTCTCTTCTTCTTTTGGGAAGGGAGAGAGGCTAATAGTGTCTGTTACTCATCCTGTGGCCAGCCCAGCCTTAACCCTTAAGACAGCATAAGCCCATGAGATCGTTTCTACTGTCCAATTCAAAAAATTTCACAAGAAATCACTTGCATTTGGGCAATTTTGGGCAGTTTCTGTCCCTAAATAAAATCAGAGCAGCAAGAGTAATTAAACCTCAACAACAGCAACTGAATCATACCTTCATCTTTATATTTTATTGTGACTTCATCATTGCTCAGAAGTTTTCCTCTAAAAACTCTTTGCATCATTAGCACCAATTCATCATAGGTGATATCTTCATTATGAATAGGAATTCTCCTAATATCTTCACCAAGCTGAGCTTTGATGATCAGCTTCCCACTCAAATCCAGCTGCCCATTCATGGTGGCTTCCTTACTGCCTGCAGACCTGTTAAAAACAAAACATTTGAAACATTTTAGAAAAATAAACTGCTATTTAAAGGCATTTGATTATCTGAAGTTTTCAGCCTTTGGAAAGGAATATCTCTCGAACACATTCTATGATGCACTAATGTCTCCAACAATAACACACGTGATACATGAATTGAGCTCACAAAGAACTCTCAGATATGACACTTCAAATTAACAGTTACTACAGTTCCCAGTACTCAAGACTTTAAAAGTGAAGTTTTTTTTCAAATGTCAAACAGCTTTTAAACATGTGTGACAGAAAAATTTTAAACTTGGTGGGTGTTTCTGTAAGGTGTCGGCTATAAACTGTTCAGGACAAAAACCCCACATAAATGAAGTAATATTCCCTAGGATTTGCTTTTGAGCCTGACAATTTTTTATTTAAGAAAAGACTGCCAGAACAAAGTATGTTATTACATGTGGCAAGGAGGCTTTACTAAAAAGATCAAGTTCAATCATGCATTACCTGACCAACAAATAATGAAAGCTACACATTTATTATATGCACTATAAGAACATGTTGAAAGTTTCTGAAGTTACAATTTCGTGCCTTTCTTGACATTTTGACTCATGTTTTAACCAAGATTTTAGATTTTCACAAACTGCTCAAGCAGCTTTTAATTACTCATTAGGCTCAAAGGCACAAATTAGAGTACATGATCAGAACAGTTACTCTCACTGCTTTAGAAGTGGAAAACTACTCCAACTTAAAAGGAGTGCAACAAGGCCATCTTGTGTCCAAGAAGCACATAGATTACACCCGAGTTATATATTTTATACTTTTATAAGACAATTTTAAAATTAACACTTTAAATGAGGTATCCATCTTGTTAAAAAAATACAAAAAAATATGTCCTTATGCTTAAAAGAATAGAAACTACAGAGAAGTTACTGAGCAGAGGCATGGAAAAAGAACAGATCCAGACAGGTAGTGAAATGTCTCATTCCTTCTTCATTGTTTTGGGTAAGGCCAAAATAGATCTGGAACAATTAACAATTAAAGTAGTTGTTACCTTAACATCTGTAGTACAAATACTGGAGGTCTTAGAAGCAGGAAGCAGTATGCTTCAAAACTGTCATTTCCAAAGCCACATGCAGGCAAGTATGCTGTTCATTGTTTTGTGCAAAAAGATTCTTGGTAGAGATAAGCAGGTGTTTCTGACTCACCTTCAAGCATATTATAATACAGTGCTTTGTGAAAGTTCTGGATTTCGTTTGGTCAGTCTATTTTTAAAGCACTGCTCTGAAAATTACTTCTATCAGAGAAATAAGATGCTCATTAAAGTGTGTCATACACAACTTGATGCACCTCTAGTGCTTCAGTAGCACTGTTTTGCAATAATAAGATGTAGTTATGATACTATCTCTAGAGTAGAATTCAATTTGTAGGGGTTATTTTAGTAAATAAATTTAATATAAAGCATACATTTTATGCAAATCCTTTTGTTTATCCAAGGACATCCAAGGACCTACTGAACGAAACTCATTCTCCTAATCAGACATAACAGGAGGTAGGCAAACACAGTCTAATTACAGAGAAAAGAGACCTGCAATTAACACAGCCAGGTTGCTGCTGAGATACTATGATGAAACTGAAATTTATGATATCCTTAATGTTCACTAATGCATTATTCATGGTTTGCAACACAGGAGTCTTCTGAGTGCAGGCTCGTCAACTCAGTCTAACACTTTAAGTTGGTTGTAGAAGCACAGGATTTGCAGAAGTTGTTTCTTTTGAATTTAAAGCAAAATAAAACAACATCCACAAGTTTTCTTTCACCTACTTTCCAAATATACACATTTATCATTACCTGGTCAGTCTTACTGATGTCGGATTACTGGACAGATTTCCCGCCTCACTTCAGAACAGAGTTAGGATAAGCCGCCATGCACTGTCAGAATACAGGAAGCTGCACGAGGAAGAAAAGAAAGGTGCATTGATTTACAGCCACACTTCCTTAGAATTACACACTTTACATCACTCTTTCAGTTTAGAACACTTAATTAAATACACCCAAACAAAAAATAGGCACGTTTCATCTATAACTTATCAAGTAGAATTACACTTCTGAGTATTGTACAGTTTGAAGGTCAACTAAGACAGAGCTTAAAGAGCAGCTGGAGCACAGTAACAGAAAAAAATCCACTTTTCTGATTTTGCAGGCATTACTAGGAGTTCCCTTCCAGGACAGCGATCTTCCCCAACAGTCTCAAAATACTCATTTGCACGACCTCTGCCTTAAAACTCCAGGTTAAAGAAAATAACATTTGATTGATTTAGCAATACAGAAACCTAGAAGTCTATCTCCTAGCTTAAGGCCAAAGTGTCTGTATCATCACAGTGTCTTCAAGGACAGTCTGCACAGCTTAAGAACACACTAGCAAGAGGAAAGGAGTAGTAACAGCACTTTGCCACAGCAAAAGAAACCAAATTGTGCATGAAGCAAATGCCATCACAAATACACAGTGACTTAAAACTACAATCTGCCCTCAATTCATCTTAAGACTATACTTTTCTGCTGGAAAGCCTGTGCCATGAGCTGGATGAAGTTTATGCAGTCCACCTGTTTGTTACCCAAAACTACAAGACAAAGATTCTGCATACAGACAAGGTCGCACAGGAACACATCCAGGCAGGTCTTGAATGTCTCCAGAGAAGGAGACTCCACACCGCCCTGGGCAGCCTGTTCCAATGCTCTATTACCCCCACGGGGAAGAAATTCCTGCTGATATTGATATGGAACCTCTTATGTTCCAGCTTGCACCCATTGCCCCTTGTCCTATCACTAGATGACCTTGAGAAGAGCCTGGCTCCATCCTCTTGGCACCCACCCCTCACAGATTTATAGACAATACTGAGGTCACTCCTCATCCTCCTCTTCTCCAAGCTCAAGAGACCCAGCTTGCTCAGCCTTTCCTCATCAGGGAGCTGTTCTATTTCCTTCATCATCTTCATCCCTCTGTACTGGAGACCCTCCAGCAGCTCTGTGTCCTTCTTGAACTGAGAGGCCAACAACTGGATACAATACTCCAGATGCGGTCTCACCTGTGCAGAGTAGAGGGGGAGAAGAACCTCTCTTGATCTGCTAACCACCCTCCTTCTGACCTCCCCCAGGATGCTGCTGGCCCTTTTGGCCACAAGAGCACATTGCTGGCCCATAGTCATCTTGCCTCCTAGTGGGCTCCTCCACCACTTGCATCAGGAAATTGTCACCAATGCACTGGAGAATCCTCCTGGACTAAGGATGGGTGGCCGAGTAGGTCTTCCAGCAAATATCATGATAGTTAAATAGGACCAATCAATGGCTACTTTCTTTACAGTAAAAAAAACAACCAAACAAAAGAATGTACTATCTTCCTGTTTAAGGCAAGTGTACATCTTTCTAACCTTTCTGGTGTGCCACATGCATTTTGGAAGTAGAAACTTTTTTCTTCCTCTCTCGGCTCACTTTCTCTTCACCTCATTCAATTATGTTAATGGTGATGTGACAATGTCTGCTCAGCTGAAGTCAGTCATTCCTAAACCCATGATGATGTCATGACCACGCTGGATTTCACTACTGTGTTGGCACCCCAGGAGAGAAAACCAGCCTTGCCTAAACAAGGGCAGCACAGGCACTCCTGTTCAATTTTCTATGTCACAACAGGAAGGAGGAACAACGGAGCGAAGCGTAAGGACAACAGGGCCACGCAACCATGGGAGTTTTCCCAAGACATCAGAAAGCTCTTCTTACTCCAGCTGCGATAAGGGCAGGCCTGCCCCGATGGGGAGCAGAAATCAGCGCCATTCCCTGCCGTGAAACGAAGAGCATAGCCTCCCGATGGGAAAGAGGCTTAGAGAGCAAGGAAGCACCCCGTAAACAGGGAGAGAGGGCAGTCGGCCGGTCGGCCGGTGGTACCTCAGCTCGCCCTCACGCCTGATTTCCCAGGCCGAATACCCATCCCAGCCGCCCTCAGTCGCGTCCGGGGAGCCCTAAGGGGTCTACCAGGCTTTCCGGCAGGGGCTGCCTGGCATCGGCAGAGAGCGAGAGCCCGGGGGAGGGGGGGGTCTCACCCCCAGCCCGCGACCACCCTCCCGCCGCCTTCGCACGCGCGGCCACAGCTCTCCCCGGGAACAGCCAGGGGAGACGTGCAAGGCGCAACCCCACCGTCTTACTGTTGCTTCTCCGTGGTCCCGCCGGTGGAGCCCCCCCTAGCCCCGTCCGATCCCGGGCACCGCCGCCGCCCGTACGTGGCAGGGCTGAGAGGGGGGGGTTGGAGTGACGGCCGCGGCTGATGGGCCTGCGCGAGCCGCACGCATGCGTAGCCCGTCCGGCCTCAGTGGCGCCGCGCGAGCCCCACGCAGCGGCCCCGCCCCACCTCGCGTCCTTACGTCAGAAGGAGGGCGGGGCCGTGTGAGCGCGGGCTGCAGTCGTTGGCGGGCTCTCCGTGCCCCTCAGATCGCGCTCCGCTGGGGTGGGGTGAAGCCGGGGTTTACTGAGCAGCCAGGCTTTGCGTTCAGACTTTAAGGCCTCTTTGCCCAAAGCGGGGAAGAACGTAGCCCTGAGGCTCCTTCTCGCAGCCTGCAGCCGGTACACAGGAGGCTGTAAATGATTTTACACCAGTGTTGTGTAAAACAACACGATGGTACATCAGCGAGGGTTTCTTTCGACACACAAGCTTAGGCCACGCAGAGCCAGTGGTGCTGGAATGAAAGAACGGAGATACAGTACCACTGAACTTTGTCTGGTGTGCCCCAGCCCTCACACGGAGCACCTGCTCGCCTGGGAGTAGGCATTGACGTGATGAGGCTGGCCTGCTAGGCCTTCACAGCTATCTATCTACTCTCTTCTTCTGTCTTGCGCTTAGGATTTGTCCACTTTAGAGACAAAAAGTCTGAACTTTCTCTATAAAAGATGCAAGAACAGACTTCTAAAGGTGCCACTTACAGGCATCTTGGAAGTGTTACTCTATTTGAAATTTCTGCTGCCTTTGTGAGTGAAGCTGTGTAGGACAGAAGTACCTATGCAGAGCTAGCTGAAGTACAACTGTTGTTAGTGATTTGTTAGAGACGTATTTGAGAAGACAACTCTTCCCATTAGTGTCTTGAGAAGAAAGGCTTCCAAATGGTGATTTCTGCCTGGACAAGAAAATAATCACAGAGTTTGATTTTTTCTTTGTCTTTCTTTCTTTGCTTAGAACTTTGTCTCTGCTTAGTTGATCTTATTCCACTCCTCTATCAATACACTGGTGTTACTCACAGTGAAATAGAGCTTAATATGATGCGTGTTTTTAATTCAAAATATTTAAAGGAAGGATGCAAAACCTAGTTTCTTCACTTGGAAAAATGCATGAAAGACACCTGGAAATCTTTTCCATCTGTTACACTTTCTGCTACTTATATCTCTTACCTTTGTACTGATGATTCAGCCCTCCTCCAACCCATTCCTTTATTAACACAGTGTTTACAAAGTGTTAACTAGAAGAAACTTCACAGCCCTTAAAGCTCACGTATCACAAATAGCAAAGTTCACTAGTGAGATCAATATATTCCACGTGTAGAGATAAGAGCTGATACACTGTTCCTGTAACAAGCGTAAAACCCGAAAAAGATAATTTTGCTTTGCTCCAGTTTTGAAATTACGATTCCTTCAGTGAAAAAAAAATAAAGCTACAAAAGTTATTGTGTTCCAGAGACTTTCTATGCTGCATTTTTGTAATGTCAGGTGAGATGTGCTCACTGTTGGCTATAACAGCATTGTATCACCATCAGAAACATTTAAGATACACGATGTTTAATTAGTAAAAAGTCATCACTTTTCCCATTCTGTACTTCAAATTCTTGGGGTTTTGCTTGGATTTTGTTAAAATATAAAGACAATGATAAGTTTAGAAGCATTTTTGTAAAAGCTGTGTTCAAACTGAGATGGAATGGGCTCTAGAGGAAATTTTGCTTTGGGGAAAGAAACAACAAAGACCAGAAAATATTATCTCTCATTTGAGGAGACATCTCCACAGTACCTAGCTGTGTTTTACACAGAATATTGTGTCCAGTTCTGGGCCCCTCACTTCCAGAAGGACACAGAACTGCCTGAGAGAGTCCAGCACGGAGCCACAAAGATGATGAAGGGAGAGGAGCATCTCCCTGATGAGGAAAGGCTGAGGGTGCTGGGTCTCTTGAGCTTAGAATAAAAAAGCGACTGAGGGCTGATCTCATTAATGTTGATAAATATGGAAAGGGCAGGAGTCAGGAGGAAGGAGCCAGGCTCTGCTCAGTGGCATCCAATGACAGGACAAGGGGCAATGGATGTCAGCTGGAACAGAGGAGGTTCCACATCAATACAAGAAGAAACTTCATGGTGAGGGTTGCAGAGCACTGGAACAGGCTGCCCAGGGGGGTTGTGGAGTCTCCTTCTCTGAAGTCATTTAAAACCCACCTGATCATGGTTCCTGTGCAACTGGACCTAGGTGATCCTGCTCTGGCAGGGGGATTGAACCGGATGATCTTTCAAGGTCCCTTGCAATCCTTAACATTCTGTGATACTCGTTCAGAGAACAGAACAAAAAAGGTGTTGTTAAAATCAGCTGAAGCTGACTTTAACGTAGCCAAAGCTGTGTTTCCAAAGCTTTTGTTCCTCACACCTGTCAGTATAACTATTCCCGTTCAGGAGACAAGAATCCACCTCAGTGGTCCCTACCACTTTGCTCAGCATCGTAAACTGGCAAGAGCTGGCCACATTACACACACAAGTTGTGCTCAAGCCACCATACACACTTCCTTCTGTTAAGGTGCTTTTCCTTTACTCATCACTTCAACGTCCAGAAACTCTTCTCCCCTCTCCCTTTGATATTGCTTTCAATCCTTTTGTACTGAATCCTATGAGTAAAAGCTGGACGGAGAAAAGGGAAGGTTCTGTATGTACAGAATTTCAGAAATGAAATTCCTAGTGCCTAGGTCAAGGTCTTCCAAGCTCCTGATAAAAGCCAAAGAACAGAGAGACAAAGAGAAAGGTGCAGCACAATTTTAATTCATGCCAGGGTGCTAATGATTGATTGACCTTTTGGTTTCTAATTGAGTTGTTCTTATGGAAGGGAGAGGACGGCTACACTGCATAGGCCAAGTAAACATGTTCAATAGGCATGAAAAATAAGGAAGGCATAAATAGAGCGACTTCTGTACATCAGTACTGTAATGAAAGTCTGTAATAACATTAGCTGCTGTCAAGGACCTTCCGCAGTGCTGCGCAGTACATGTAGTGTCATGAGGATCTAGCTCTGCTTTGCTGCTTAGCGTATGTACAGGCTGGCTAGCATGTGTCTTGGCTTATGATCTCCTTTGAGTTACCTGCAGCTGGAGTAGTACATCCATCATTCAAGATACCTGTGACACCTACAGACCATGAAAAGTTGAGGATTGTATCTCATAGATTTACAGCTTTCTAACTCCCGTTAGAAAAGGTAGACAGGGATATGTTATCTGAGAAAGTCTGGGTTGACCTGAAAGTTTCCTGTGAATATGTTTCAGGCCGGGATTTGGAAACGTAGTAAGTTTTCGAATGCAGGTGCAGTAGTAGCACCTCTGGCACCCTGAAAGCAGGAAGCACTTCGGAAACCTTTTTCTTGAAGATTGGTGATCTGAAGGTGTACAGAATACAAATCTGAAGTCCCTGTGAATAAAAGTGTGGAGTTAATACTTGGCTCATAAATACAGAAGATATTAGGCAGTATCATTTGACTTAAAACAACCAAAAGCAACTTTCAATCACCTTCAATTAATACCTTGAGCCAGCTAATACCCTGAACTACAGGCAGTACCTTCCATGTTATTCCATGTAACTATGGATTTGCAGTTCCAGTCACCTCATCCGCATGTAACATGTTAGTTAACATGTCTCAGGATGAGGGTAATACCCTCTGCTGGACAGGATGAAGGCAAGACCTGCTTGAGTGGGCCATAGGCATTAAACACGGCTGCTGTGCCCCATCAGCACTTCAGTCAGACACACACAGAGGGAAGCAGGACTTCAGAATCTCTGTACCTGTTCAATTCGCATTTCAGTGATTAATCAGGAGTATCCTAAGTTAAAAGGATAAGAAAAATGTGCTTTTGATTTTAAATGAATGGATGTCAGTTCCCTGATCATGATTTCAGTTTTAAATCGTGGGCATAGCCCATCCATCAGTACAGTAACAATCACTTCATGAGTTTTTGAACTCAGACTTTGCAGATCTGATTCTCGCTGGTGTACAGGCTGTCAGTTTTCAGTAGACCAAACTGTTTGTAAACAAGGTCTGAGGATGGGGAGGTTTACACACAGTTTGAATTAGCTCTTTTGTAGACAGTGATCTAACACTGATAATCTATTATCCAAGTACTTCATATTCCTTATGCATTATATGAATATAAAGCAAAAAGTCCAGCAGAGCCATGGAGGAAAAAGAGGCAGGTGCTTTCCTGTAGGCTTTAATCCAGCTATGAGGCTCTAGCTACTTCCCTGGAAGTCTTTTCCGTAGCTGATGCAGAACTTTCTTCCTGATGCACATTCTGAATATAAATTTTATATAGGATTTATTGTAAGAGAAGCTGCTTAGAGAGGGAAGTCTTTTCAGTAGTGATCTCAAAATAAAATCCCACAATCAGTGATTTGCAAAACAGGAAGAGCGAGTGCCAGACCAGAGGGATAACATCCCTGTATCAATAAAATTCCTGAATCCCTGTAAATACTTACCAATAATCCTGCTGNTCTCTTCTCCCAAATTACTAGTGATAGGATAGGGGGAAATGGCCTCAGGTTGTGTCAGGGGAGGTTTAGATTGGACATTAGGAAGAAGTTCTTTCCTGAGAGGGTGGTTGGGCATTGGAATGGGTGCAGAGGGAGGGGGTAGAGTCGCTATTCCTGGATGTCTTTAGAAGATGACTAGATAGAGCACTTGAGGCCATGGTCTAGGGGTTGGGGAGATATTGGGATGCGGGCTGGACTTGGTGATCCTGGGGCTCCTTTCCAGGCATGAGGATTCTATGATTCTATATTTTTGCTTAATTATTTGGCTCAGAATTGCTAAATACTTTACCTGGGTAGCATTCAAAATGCAAAACAGATAGCTGAAAACAAGACTCATTTCTTCATGGTTTATTAACATGAGGTAGCCTATAGTCCAGGTGATCCCAAGCAGTACCACTATAGAGACAGTGCCCATTATCTTTTTCCGAAATGAATCCTTTTTATTCCTAGAAACACAGAGAGGATAATAAAAGCTTTTACATCTTTCTATATAGCATTTAAAATTTTTTTAAATTTTAAGTTTTCTATTTATTTAAGCTCTATTGCAAAGATGTGTTGTTTGGGTCAGTGGGGAATATCCACCTTCCTACATTTGTTTGATGTACAATCCAGAGAAGAAATCTGGAAGAAGAAATCTAATCAATTTTATCAGAATGTGTTGGGAGTATGTAGCTTGGTGAATTACTACATCAACGAGGTTTACTACATCAACAAGAAGCATCAAAAATTAGCAAGTTAGCTATTAAAAGATTTCTAGAGTGCTTATAACCTCAATGCAAATGTGCTTTTTTCTGTATAAGAGATTTCAATACAGCTGCCAGTGAGGTTTGGAAATCCAGTTTCTCTCAAGCTTGGAGGAAATCAGAAATAAAGTATTAGTTTTGATCCAGCTGTAAAACTGCACATAAAAGGTGTCAGGAAATGGTACTGTTTTGTTGACCAGATCAGTTTTGAGGGATTAATAACAATTAAAGCAATGCCCTCTTGAAAAACACAGCCCACTCGCTGGATAATGAAGCAGCTGGATGGTCGCACTCAGAGAGTTGTGGTCAACAGCTCAAAGAATGGAGAGCAGTGACGAGTGATGTTCCTCGAGGGTCAGTACTGGGGCCAGTGCTGTTTAACATCTTTGTTGGCGATACGGACAGTGGCCTTGAGTGCCCCCTCAGAAAGTTTGCTAATGACACCAAGCTGTGTGGTGTGGTGGACAGGCTGGAGATGTGGGCCAGTGCCAACCTCACGAGATTCAACAGAAAAAAAACCAGAGCAAGTTAATCTGCCTCTAAGCTCCTGCAGGGCTGGCCCGACATTCAGACATGCCGAGAGATTAATAATGTTCATGTAGCTGAATCCAACTTTGCTCTCACTTACGTGGATTTAAATTGGGGATATCCAAGTGACAATGACACCAAAAACAAAAGGGGGGAAGGCCTGAAACGCGTTCACTGATGCACACTTGAACACTGACCCACTGCCACAATGGAATTCAGTTTCTGACTGCAAAAAAACCTGTCAGATGTCTGAGTTTGTGACAGGAAATTCCGAGCTGCTGCCAGAAGGATAGAGGAATGCATTTGCTGAAAGACCGGGAAGTCCTATGCCATCTCACCTTGTCAAATCCTTATTCTTCCTCCATATCACAGAGACACTGATCTTGATGAAGACGATGATGTTAAACAGGAGTATTAGCGCTACAGGCAAGAGGAATGCCCACAGCATGGGCTTTTGCACACTGAAATTCTGGTTTTGGTCCAGTGCAGCGAGCCAGCAACTTTTAGCATGAAGAAAGGCATTTGAAAACATGTATTACACACGTTATTCAGGGTTCCAAACCAAAGCAAAATTATATTCGGGTTTTCAACCAGAAAGGTCTCATAGGGCTTTCTAGGGGTTGTTAACCTATCTCTTTAAACAAGCGTTCCTAGACAACCAAAGGCTTTCAATCAAGGCTTGTCTTTCTCTGGGGAATGCAGAATCATTTCTCAAACTGCAGAGAAGAAGATGTTCTATAATGTTGGCCCCAACATACACAAGTCTACACTACATGTCTTTGAAGCTTATGCTATAATAAAGCTGAAGAGTAATAAAGGGGACATGATGGACAAAGGCAAAACAAAACCAGGGGCAACTTCAGGACTTATCCTGAAAGAGACTTTACCACTTTTTATTATTCATTGCCAAATAATCTCAAGTGAAAAGACACCACTCCCTAGATGGGTATCAGCGAACAGACACCATGTGGTAGGAGGTTTCTGTTTACATTTCTGAAAGAAGGCTACCTTGGTTCTGTATGATATACAGAAGGCATATTAGAAGCCTGATAGACTGCTTCAATACACGGACACTCAACCTCGGGTACCAAAAACATAGAGTTATGTTGGCCAGAAAGGGTTTAAATAAATGGAAGGACTGAATTTAGTACTGAAATGTACTTAAATGGAAGTCTTGAATTTCAGTTAGGCAAAGTGCATCTACAGCTTCCATTTAAAGTCAAAGGGGATCTTTTAGGAGGATTCAAGGCAGATGTTGATAAGTGCCCTCAATCCTTAGCAGATGTCGATAAGTGTCCTCAATTCTCAATCCTTAGCATGGAGAAAATGCAATTCCTTGTAGTGATTGTTTAGCTTGAGTGAAGAGTTTGGGATTTTTTTAAGCATTTAAATATATAAAATGCCAACAATAAACCTAATTACAGCAATAAGAAAAAGTGTGGTGAAAATTGTTATAGTAATACATGAACTTACAATTCTTCCTGTCGGTAGTTTAAAGCTTTTCCTTCTCTGTAAGTAGCTCCAAGTGTTATTGCCACTACTGCAGCAGGGATTCCTAGTTAACAGAGAAGAGATTAGCAATTTATAGTTCAGTGGTGTAGGCATACTTCACTTCCACACAAATAGCTTCTCACCTCCTAACAGAGCTCCGTTTCATCTGTCTAGCAGAAAGCTAAGTGGGTTTTCTGTCACCTAGAGAAAAGGCAGACCTGATGGCAGAGAGCACTTTTTGTCTGAGGACAGCTGACAACCGTGACCTGACAGTTTTTGCCATTAAAGAGCTTCCACACAGCTTCTAGAGCCAATGCTAGTGACGACAGAGCAGGCACCTTCCTGTCCTGTACCTGACTCAGCTGTGCAACTAGTGAGAGACTAATTGAAGTAAATTCTGCACCGAGCGCTCTGACATTTCATACCAGCTTGATGCAGCATGTACCTTTTGCCCTCCAAGAAGCATAGCAGTGTGTGGTTGTCTCCTCGATGCCTTTGCTTCACTTTCTGTCTTCCACGTCTCCTGCCTACCTGTTTGTTACGCAGCACATCACATGAGAAGGAGCATTGCCATTTTTAACATGCTGCTTAAAGTCTATTCCTCTTTCAGCCCTAATAAAGAACTTCCAGGCTGCCAAGTGTTGCTGTGCTCCAAAGTCAGAATCAGGCTATTTTGGACATGTGTAACTAGTCACAGGGCACGGGAAGACTCTAATGCCACGCTATCATGCAGATGCATGGAGCACACTGACACGAAGCTTGGCAGCTTCTACTGCACATTTTCTGGCTTGCACATGCTGACCAAATTCTAAGAGTGTTAGAGGAATCGCCTCTACTTCCACCCAACGGAAAATACAGTAATGGAACAATCAGATCCTAAACCTGCTAGGTAGATGTCATCAGAAACAACGTGCCACACAAGCTGAATGCACAATGTGGAAAAGGCAGGTGCTCCTGCACACTGCTTCAGAAGAACTTCTTGAAGGAGGCTGTTTTATTTTCCCTAGTGGGCATCTCTCTGCATTATTCAGTCCTCCAAATAGTTCCAGCTAATGCAAGTTTCAGCTCTCAGCGTTGCTGCTAACTGCTGCTCTGCCTTAAGAATGCTCTCTTTGCTTATAAATAAATAATATCTAACAAATAACGTCAGGCACTCCTTGCTGTGGGATGTACTCAAGGCACTATCTGAGGCCATGCGGCATCTCAGAGATAACTAAATGGAGAATTTGTGTTCATATCATAGAATCATAGAATCCTTAGGGATTGGAAGGGATCTCGAAAGATCATCCAGTCCAGTCCCCCTGCCGCAGCAGGATCACCCAGACCAAGTGGCACAGGAACACAACCAGGCACATAGCAGCAGTGTGAGCTGTAACAGGAGATTGTGCGTTAAATAAGTGTTGCTTTGTACCAGAGAGACAGAATTCTAACTGCTCTCTATTGATCTATCTTTACACCTGTCCCTGAGTGCACCACTCACCGATACTTTGGTAGGAATTACCATGTATACGACTTTAAACCTTACCCCATCCGATTACTGACATGGTAATGAGGAAGTGTCCAGGCAGGGGCTTCATGGCTCTGAGCAGCATTAGGTACAGCTGTGCAGAGTTGAGTGCTGTCCACATAAACGTTGACAGCAAAAAGTAGTGCAGTAGGGCAGCCACAGCTGTACACTGCGAGTCTGAAGGAGGATCTACTATGTCTGATGTGAGTAAGGTGTTACTGGCAGTATCATAAGGAAGGTGTTGCTGGTAGTAGCTGGTCGTATTGTAGCTGTGATTCCTGGCATTTCGGTTTTCAATTCCAGAGATGAAGATGATGTTAAAAATGAGCATAGAGAAACAGAGACTCACTAATATCCACGTTACAGACGACTTCCGAGTTTTCCTATTGGTAGAAAATAGGAGAAAAAAGTAGAGCAATATAGGAAAAATTGGAATTCCTTCATTTCCATGATGTTAAAAGCATGCGGCCTTTAATACAGAGAGAAAACAAAGCAATAACCTGTTGGCAGAATTTTACACCATCATTACTCTTAGACAGCTTATCAAATCCATCAGCACTGTCTGATTTCAGCTAAGATAGAGAATACCCAGCATCTTTGAGGATTAGGCCTTTTCCAACAGAAGCTTTGTCCACTCTGTGCTTTTCAGAATCGTTTTCTTCAGTGTCAAGAAGTGAAATAGTGTAAAGCAAGTATTTCTAAACACTCTTCAGAGTACAAGAGAATAATAAACCTCAGTTTCCAAATACTGTCTTTGTGAATACATTTAAAAGGCAGAGCCTGAAAGATCCTATAATCTTAGACACATTGACCTTGATGGAATTGCTCCAAATCTGCAATGGTGCAAACTGGGTGAGAAATACGCACTCATCTGTGGTAACTACAACTCTGTAGTTGTAGTTCTACAATATGAAGTGATAGTAATGAACTAAACACCTCAACATGTAGCACGGACCAGTGTGACACTAATGCAGCCCTGGATGTCTGTTGTTGAATGCCTAGCCAGAGCAGAGACAGAGGCAAGAGTGAGGCTGCAGGGGGACACAAAATGTGTCAGAAACGGCAGACCACCCTCCCCTCTGTACACAGGACACGTGTCACTCGGGAACTTTACCTGGAGACTGTAAATGGGGAGGGGAGCACATGATAATGGGATCAGGACTTGCTGATGCTGCCTGCTCTGTGATCTTACAGCTGTTGAGCTGCCCTGTCAATACGGTGGAAGGATTATTACTGTTCCAGAGTTTCCCATGAAAGCATTGGCCTTTTACCATACTTGGCTCCTCCATACTGTTAGGCTGTTTCTTGTCAAAGCTGACGTTTGTAAAGGCGGGTTTATTGAATGATAATGATATATATTTACACGCGTGTAACCTCATATTAAAAGATTCATGTAACTGGAAGGTTAGATTTCCATATAGTTGAGTAGCATGGTTGAGACATCTTCTATCTTCATGTTAACCAGTTGCAAGTTGCACTTACCTCCCAAGGTATGCTCCATTATTAGCTCCTTTAAAACATTCTTTGCTTATCAATAATATTGCAATATGTTCTAAACTGGCTGCTCTCTTTTCCTCCAACTGTCTAAGGAGATCAAGTAAAATACTTGCACTTGTACATCTTCACTCTTACCTAGTAAATATTTGAAACAAAATGGTAATGGCCAGTCCAGCCATGGACAATCCGACACCAACGTAAGAAATATACTCCAAAGGCTTGGCGTATTTATATTTGATCTGAAAGACCTAGAAAACAAATCGTATCAGTTATCAGATGAAAAGAGGTGAATTTCTTTCTAAAATGTGCATTTCTAGCTGCAGATGGGGAAAAAAAATGGTTTCTTTATGCCTGTTTTTAGCCACTGCCTAAATGTTTGGATGACATAAAATTACTCAGGACATTAGAGAAGCTTGTGAGGAACTGCAGAAGGACACTTAACAATTTCCATCCAATATTGAACAAAATAGCAGATTCGATTATTCATGGAAAAATGCAAGGTGACACAGATTGGAGAAAGTGACTCTGGCTTTTCCTGCTGAATTCTGAGTTTTAGCTTCTGGGGATCAGGTCTCTTTTCAAATGAAAGTCAGTGTTTGTACAGCGACAATAAAACAGCAAGGAAATGTAAATATATTCAGTGGCACAGAAAACACTCTTGTCTCTGGACAAACAGGTGAATCCTCTCTAGACTCTAGTCATTTCCTGCTCTGTGATCTTGCAGTAATAACAATACACGTGCAGTAAAGACACCAGGTAAAGGGAAACACAGAAACAAGTAAATGTGACAAATAAGGAAATGACATTCTGAGAAGAAAGAGTGAAAACAAACTCTGACAACCTGCCTCTGCTGCTCAGTGACCACAGATGGGTTATTTTACCCAGGGAGTGTTTTGTTTAGAGAGGCTGAAGCAAGTACTGGAAGAGTAACAAATGTCAGAGACAGTCTTGTTCATACAAGAAAACATAATGGTGGCAGGCTTGATATTTACAGTGTTGGCTTTTAAATAAACATCTAATCAAAGGAAGTAGTTAGTGCTTAAGCTTTACCCAGCACAAGACAGTGCCCCAGCTAGCCAAGATCCCAACCTACTTCTCTCTTCTCCTTCAGGCCCTTTAGGCTTTAGACATACAGCCATTTAATAAAGTGCTGCAGCAATGGATGTGCAGAGCTGGAGGCTACCACAGCTGAGCAAGGGGAATTCATTGCTCCAGCCTTTCCCTGCTACTGGGGTGCACAGATGGGTGGGCACAGCCACAGGAAGCCAGGACTCACCAATATGTTTGGCTTTCTAGCAGTCTGGAGATAACACACATGTCCCAATTTGCAAGGTCTACCACAGGTCAGAAACAAGTACTGTGAGGACATCTCAAACCACTGTGCCTTCTAGCCCAGCACACCCATGTCCTTACATTGGCATGCTAGCCTTACACTTGTAAACAACCAAACACTTGTAAACAACCCAAATTCTGCCCGTTCAAGAAAGGACAATGCCCTACCATCAGGACAGCAAAATTAGTAGTGTGATTACACCTGCATCTCAGGAACTGGTCTCTTCCTTTTGCACAGCCAGTGGTGCTCCAGTCGTTGACAATGTAGTCCCAAAAGACACAGGCATGGTCACGCAGCTGCAGCTCAGATGTGTTGTACTGTGGATTGGGATTGCAAGGAGAAAACGTGGCTACAGAAACACAAACAGATATGCACCAGCAACAAGTGTGTCCTGACAATGATCCTCTGAAAGGAGAGCTGACAGCTACTAGGGGATTTATGGGGCTTCCAGTAAACCTATACACTATATGGATCGTGGCATCACTTTGAATTTACTCTGTGTGCCTTTCTCCGTCAAGAGTGCAATTGAAATGACCCATTTTGTGAATTATTCACGTCATTACAGTTCAGGTGCACATTGTCGAGACATTACGCAGCCAACTGAATTGTGTCAGCCAGATAACAGTTTTCAGATATTAGTGCTATGAGATTACTGCCAGCTGGAGCCAAAACCACACTAGAGCAGGAAGCAAATGGTGACAGATGCCATGAGCCACCCTCTCCCCTCCAGCAGCACAGCACTGCTCACGCAGATACATGTCAAACTGCATGTAGTCAATTTTGGCCAACATACTTCTTCAGGGGACTGCACTTAGAACTGCTTTCTAATATGGGCAAACAAGTAGTGGAAGCAACCATTCACTACTAAGCAGCTCAACTAAAAAAGAGGGATAAAAGTAGGAGTAAAAGCATAAAGTATGCATTTAAGTGATTTCCTTGGAAATGACATGTGTTTCCCAGAGAACGTGTGTGGATCCATGACGATGATCTGTCATCTGCATGCCTCTGAGCTTAAAATCTTGGTTAAATATTGTAAGAAGTTCTCTGGAAAACCCATGCTAAATGTGAACGCATGTTTAAATGCAGATCTAAAAATTGAGGTATTTGGGCAAGCGGGCATTCACGGAGAGCATTTCCTGCGAGAAAGCAGTAACATCTGGGTTCGGTCCTCCTGGGGGAGGATATCAAAACAGAAAACCGCAGTGGTATGAAATGCAACCAGGACTTAACTGATAGTATGAAAAGTGAACTTTCCCCGTGTTGGGGGATTTCTTTGGCTATGCTAGTCATGTTCACCTTTTTCTTGGTTTCAAAACATGGTGGTGGGTTTCTGGAGAGAAAAATTGTGTTCCAGCATCTGACATGTTTCATTCTTGATTTAGGACTAATCTACAGTAGGAGAAATCCACTCTGGTACCTACAACTTTTTATGGAACGAGGACCTGCTTGCAGA
Organism: Upupa epops; assembly: GCA_013397515.1. NCBI lineage: Eukaryota > Metazoa > Chordata > Aves > Bucerotiformes > Upupidae > Upupa > Upupa epops. The sequence continues at coordinate 29,188 of VZRI01000865.1, read as the reverse complement.
TGGCCTAGTTTACTAGGACTGAGTTAGTAATATTGAGTCTTAAATACAAAAGCTGCAAAATGTTGTCTGTGCTGTGTTATTTCAATAGTCTTCCTTTATGTCACCTACACATCTCAGCTGCTTATTGCCAGAAATCGAGGCAGTGTACAAAGAAACATACCCTTTCCCTTAGACCTGAGGATGGGTAGTGCCAAGCGTGGCATTCCTTACGAAGGCTTACCTTTGGGCTGAAGGCTATTTCAACACCACTGGTTCTTCCACCATCAATGTTTCCAGAGATAATTTGTTTAGAGAATACACTGCGGCTCTGATAAATCCTTGACTGGAAGAGTCTGTCATTTTGATAGAGTACGAAGCCAACTCTTGCGTTGTCTGATGATTCTTCACAAGGCAAACAAAAAAGTAGGGACAGGTAGCATATATCAGACAAGCTGGTACCTTTGAAGAGGCCTGTGGTATTCTGTTTCATACATCCAGTATTTACATCAGGTGTTTGTTTAAATATTTATTGATTATAAATATTTATTCATTATTTATATGTTCTTGTATTGTATGGCACTGCTTTCTAAAACAGTGAACAGAAAAGACAGTGGGGGGTTTTGTCATTGCTGGCTGGCTGGGTTTGTCTGATCTATTTATGAGTCTTTTCTAACCTTGGTGAGAAGACTGAATTGTTCAGTTCCCTGTGGGCCCAAGTGTAAACACAGTTCAGCATTGTGACGTCTGAGCGCTCCCCAAACTCCACCTTAGTTATACACCTGGCTGCGATGTCTTAATGTCACTGTCACTATAAAGAGACTGAGGACAAATGTGCTGTTTTCAGGTTCCTGGTCTGAGACTCTTGTGCTTACCAGCATGTTGTATCACAGTCCCACAGTACTGATGAGGCTGGAAAAGACCTTCAAGATCATCCAATCCAACCTAAATCCAACTAAACCAAGTAACCCTAACATCTGCCATCTAGCTCATGCCACTCAGCACTGCATCCAGCCTGACCTTGAACACCTCCAGGGACGGTGACCCAACCACCTCCGTGGGCAGCCCGTTCCAAACCCGGATCACTCTCTCAGTAAAAAAACTCTTCCTAAAGTCAGGTCTAAACCTCCCCTGGTGGAGCTTAAGTATAAAAGAGTATAAATGCACAAGTTCAAAGCTTAGCTCCCCTGTGCCCACTAGCTAATGCAGCATTCTTAGTTCTAGAAAACAAACTTACAAGTCCCAAACACCAAAACTATTTAGGCCAGTATGTGTATGTGTGCATTACTCTATACATGAGACGGTCAAGCTCACGTGGCACCTACATTTCTTGTATCACCAGAACACATCGCATGCCTTACAGAGTCGCTTATATTGGCCAAGGTGTTTTTTTTCCAAAGGAATTATCCATTCAAATCTTCTCCAGGTGCAGTTTTCAATAAGAGAAAGGACTTACTATTATTTATAATGTTGAACAGTATCTGAACTTCAGTACTGGGGTCACCAGTAAGCCCAGCAGCATTTTCCTGTATTTCTAGTTTTGTTGACGGATAATTTCCCAGTGCTGCACCTGCAAAAATCAGCAGTGGTTGCGTTGGTATTTGTGGAACATACTGCCGTGCCCAGGTCAGTCCAACCACACATGCACTTACTTCTCTGTGCCACAAAGAGAATCGTAGAGGAGCTTGACTGCAGCGGAGCAGACTGGATTGCAATATTAGGCTGTGAGATGTTGCCAGTCAAAGAAAATTCCTCCATCGTTTTTGTGAGGCTGAAAAAATGAGAGAGAGAGAAGCTGCCATTATTTGTTAGTGTATGGGTGCAGGTTCAGTGTCTGAGCTTCCTCTGGTTTACCAGCAGGAATGTCCCTTATTCCCAATCTTCATCAGTTCTTCAAAGCAGAAAAATCCAGCCCAAATTGATTATGTTGGTATGAAAACCCAGAATCAATCAATTGCATATTGGAGTTGAACACTAAAAGTGTTTCGACTTGTCCCTGAACCACTTTTGTTCTGGATCAGACAGGAAAATGCAGTATATTACATCAGGGAAAACGTGACAAAAGCTATAGTTACCTTGTTGTGACATTGAGAAGATGATTGTGGTCGAATTCTGTTTCATTGGCATCTAAGAGTTGACTCACAGTAGCCATTACTGCCACAGATGCCTGCGGCCAGCAGAAAAAAGGCAATATTTGAACGCACTTGAGAGAAACCATCTTGTGTTTTCAAGCATTGCTTGAAAATGTGCACAACGAAGTACAGAGTGATGTTTGAGAGAGCAGGAGCTTTGTGCCAGTGGTTCATGAATACCACACTTCCACTAATTTAGACAGTAGGGATTAAATGATTAAATTAAGCACAAGATGCTTGTATTCTATGGATAAGAAACAAAAAATAAATCAATAAATTAATAAGAAACAAATCGACACTCAGCTCTGAGAACTCAGCCAGCAGTGATTCCACTACTACTCCACTCAAGGCTGCCTAAGTAGCTCTGCTAAATGGCCAAACAAATGCACTTGTTTGTGGAGGTGTGTACAGTTAAGAGGAAGAAGAGTGTTACTTCCGTTGCTTGAGGGGAGACAGAACTGATATCGCAAGCACTAAGCCACACAGAGATTACTGTAGTCGTAACGAGTCTCACCTGAGAGTCTTCTGAAACGCTCGGCATTTTCAGAATCTGCACGGCAATGTTTGCAGCAGCAGAGATGTTCTGTGTGGTCAGCTGGTCGGGCATGGAGGTGAGAATCTGGGTGCTGCTTGCGATAGCAGAAACGTTACTGGAGTCTGCAGTTTCAACCTGTTGGACAAATGGCACATGACAGAAAGAAAATGAGAGGAGGAAGAAGAGCCACCTCTCTTATAACGTTCTTAGATAAAATCAAAACATACAAGCTACTGGTGGTCTACATTGTTCACGTGAAGTATGCACATTCTGTCTAGGGTATATTTTAGAACTCACAGAGTAGCTTGCATTGGAAGAGAGCCCTGGGGGTCCCCTAGTTCAACAGGACCAACTGAGGCCAGCTTGCTCAGGGTCTCATTTTAAATATCCACAACATTGCTTGGAAATCTGCTTGCACTTGACCAATCTCAGTGGGAAAAGATTTCTCATCTGATTAGAATTTCCTATGGTGCCCTTTGTCTCTGTCGCTGCTCATTCTAAAACTGCACACCCTGAAGAAGAGCCTGGCCCCGTAACTCTCCCCAACTTGGTATGAGGTGCCTGTAGATAGCAGCGGGATCTCCCTTTTGGTTTGAGGTCGTGGAGCTCCTGAGCCTATAAAGTTTGGTACACCTTTCACTGTTCCTTAAACAACCAGAACAGGATTGTTTGAAAAGCCATCAGAGGGACTTGAGAAACGTCACCTGGAGCAATGTCAATAACGTGCTCATAGCATACATCAAGAACAGCATCCTCATTTCAGTGCATTGTGTGTACTGTCCGCTTGCAATAGATGTACAAGAAACAAAATATTCTGGTGATGGAATTGCTCAAAGCACTGCTTGACTAAGTTTGCACTTAAATAGCTAGTATCTTGAGAGTCTAAACAGAGAACAAGGTGAGGCATTGGCTGTAGCCTAGATGAAGACATAATTAGGGGACAGTAAAGAGACAACAAGTCTGCTAATCATCAGGAGAATTTCCTTTGTAGGCCAAAGGAAATCCCTTTTGTAATCCCTTTTCTTACCCAGTCACTGGATAGTTTAAATGAATAGCTTCAACACCTGGATTGCTCTCAAGTTGTTTACACTGGGAGAGGATCAAAATCAAAATTGAGGCAATCATGTGATTGTGGTGTTGATAAAGCTTGGCTTGGCAAGAAAGAAAGACTTAAATAAGTGTTTGTCCTCCAGGACTTGGCACTAGTGAGGCCTCAGCCGCGGTGTTGAGTACCTCCCTGCAAAAAGGTTGGGATGCTTAAGCGTATCCAAGGGAGAGCAATGAAGGTAGTGAAGGGCCTGGAGGACAGGTCTTATGAGGAGCAGCTGGGGGAATTGGGGTTGTGTAGTCTGACATAAAGGCGGTTGAGGGGAGACATTCTTGCTCTTTACAACTACCTGAAAGGAGGTTGTAGAGAAGTGGGGCTTGGTCTCTGCTCCAAAGTCACTAGAGATAGGACAAGAGGAAACATCTCCAGGTTGTGCCAGGGAAAATTTTGATTAGTTGTTATAGGAAAAATGCATTCCCTGGCAGAGTGGCCAGGGATTGGGACAGACTGTCCAAGGAGGTGGTGAAGTTGTTCAAAAAATGAGTAGGGAACACGGTTTATTTAGCATGATGGGGTCAGGTTGACAGTGGGAATTGATGATCTTGGAGATATCTTTCAACCCTAATGCCTCTATGACTCTGCGTTGCACAGGGAGCAGGGGAATTGACATTCGTAATTACTGTAAATTGTAGTATTTCACTTGAAAACATCTGCATACACACCATGAACGAGCAGTTTGCACATTGTGAGCACCAGCTTTCGCTATTCTTACTTCTGACTTTTGCGTGATGTTATAGTCCAAGTATTTGTATTTAAAAGGAATAAAATCCTTTTAAACCTGGGCTCTGCATCACAGAGAGAATCACAGAACAGTAGGGGTTGGAAGGGACCTCTGAAAACCATCTAGTCCAACCAGCACTGCCAGAGCATGTTCAGGCAGAGCAGGTTGCACAGGAATATCTCCTCCTGTCTCCTTCCCTCGAACTGCCCTGGGATCACTAGATGGCAGCAGGAAATCACAGCTCAGAAGTAAACCCACAATTACTACTGTCAGCACAATAACTAATAAATAATAAAAGCTTACGTTTTATTAGTAAATAATAAAAGTTCACAGCATTGCATTTCATCTTATTAGCATTAGAAATACCTGCTCTTAAAGTATTATAAACGACTGTAGAGATTATTTGACATTTAGTGAAGGCTAATTCTGAGCTCAGGGGTTTCCCAGCAGAGGACTCAGGCAGGTGAAACACTGGGTTCATGAGAAACACTGGTACAGTAGTTCAAGGAAATGTGTCTGATGAAATGAACTTCTCTTATTTGAAGTGATTGCAGCTGGGGCAGAGGGGGTGTGGGGGGGTGGATGTTCCTTTTTGTCTAAATTGGATCTGTGGATAAGGAAATGAAGCACAGAAGCACAAGAGAAGCAGTTGCTGTCTGTAATGTGCTTAGTCATGTTCGTCTCCCCACGCTCTGTAGATATGGCATCTCAAAGCCTTAAAGCAAGGCTAAGGGTTTTATGGATTTCATCAAGAAGGGTTTGGAATTCATACCAGTTAAGAGAGTTTCAATTTGAATCCTTGAGAGATAGAAGTGTTTTAATCACAGTCATGATGAGGCTGGAAAAGACATTCAAGATCATCCAGTCCGACCTAAATCCAACTAAACCAAGTAACCCTAACATCTACCATCTGGCTCATGCCACTCAGCACTGCATCCAGCCTGACCCTGAACACCTCCAGGGACGGTGACCCAACCCCCTCCGTGGGCAGCCCGTTCCAAACCTGGATCACTCTGTCAGTGAAAAACCCTTTTCCTAATGTCAAGTCTAAACCTCTCCCAATGGAGCTTAAGTCTGTGACCCCTTGCCTGTCGAACTGATCATAGTACTGAATAGTAAGGCTTCACCCTTAATCTTCCCTAATCTGTCAGTGTCAGTATCGCTTCATTCCCTCATGCCAGACCTCTCCAAATCCCTTACACTGTCTTACTGATTTGGTGTCCTTGATCAGCATCATCTTCACTCAGAGATGATTTACTGTGACCTGGGAGCCTGACTGAGGAAGTGGCTGCTACGTTCAGGCAGAATCAAGCAAAATAATCACCAGTGGGAAGTCAGGCCATTTGCAAGGCAGGCACATGCCAAGAACACAGCTAGAAAGGCGCTGGTCACTCATCTGTCTTTCTGCAGAGTCCTAAGAAATGTAATGCATAACGTATTTCCTGCTTCAGTTTCCTAACAGGTGTCCTGGGTTGATGAAGAGCCTCAGACACTGTTTAAATGGGGGTTTCCAATTACCTGTGATGCTAAGGACTCCAAATTTTCATTGCAGTTCAGAATCTTGGGGTGTTGTAAAGTCGGGTCTCCCTCTTCTCTGGAGCACATCCGGATTGCTATTGGAAAGTCCCCTGCAACGTTATAAAAGCAGACAGGTACGCAGTTAGTACAGAGGCATTCACTCTCATGCACATGACCTCCCTGGCAATTAAAACTGCTCTGGGTGTGACGCCCTATCCGGTGCTGTTTCCCCTTTGGATGTACAGTATTTGTCTTCAGCGTTACAGCTCACTGCCGCTTGTTTAACCAGTTACTGTGCTGTTTAGAACGTGCTGTTTATACCCCTGCACGCAGAGAGGCTGGCGTTACCCAGGCCGCTTGCACAGGCTTTTAGTTATGCTAGAGCTTCAGAAACGTGTCTCTTCAATACAAGGCCCCAGCATCAGCACTGAGCTATCAGAAAGATCTTTTATGATGTCCTGAAAAGCATAGTCTGTAGATCGTGAAAGAAACACAAGGGGCATGTGGAGCAGCCATGCAACACTTACTTTCCACAGGGTCTCTGAAAGCTGAGACAGTTCATGGAACCACAGTTGATGGAAAGCACCCTGAAACCTAATCCTGAATAGTAAGATATAAATAGATTATTTTTCTATCAAAAAGCTGTTCAGGAGCAGATACTGACTGACTCTCAGCCCAGTCCCAGTACAACTTGTCCTGTGGGATAGAATTCTTTATGGAAAGGGTTTTGCTCCTGCTGCCTGAGCCGTGCTATTCTAACTCCAAATAACAGCACCTTGCCTGCTACAGCAGTCCAGTATCTTTCACACATCCTGTATTGACTTTTGGGAAGTAAAAGGAAGAAACCACGTACCGTTGACAGTGCCAGGTTCACACGTTTCTTTGGAGTTGCCATATTTACCCACAACGATCCGGTCGAAAGTAAGGATTTTTATAACGCCGTCAGAAATGCTCACGGAGGAAGTACTGGCTTCACAGAAATTGACTGCACAGAAGGGAAGAAAACCCCGTGTACCCAGTTATCAAATACTTACAGCACAAGGGCCAATTTTCAATCATAAAATACTGAAATAATAGAAGCTTATCACAACTCCTGTCTTGCAGTGCTGTAAATCTTGCCTAAACCCAAGCTGCTGAGCTGCTACAAGTGGTATTTATGAAGTCACTGAAGCCCCAAGAGCCCATCTTTTTACCATCTTATAATTTTCACTGCCTTAGTCCTCAGAAATTCACAAGGTATTATAAAACTCACCTTCCAGAGTCTTGTTACCCAGGCTGAAATCGTATTGAGTGACCTAGTGCCACAGGGGCCAAGAGACACCCTTACTCCAGTGGGGTTTGAACAACTGATGGGCATGATCCTCGGGTAACTCTGAACCTGCTGCTTCTGGAAGAGAAAGCCGCTGTCTTGCTTTGTGGTGGAACGGGACAGGGTGCCCACACCTAACCCCATGCCTAGTCCAAGCAAATGGTACTGGCTGCCTCTGAGGACAGCCCAGTAGACCCATGGTCTGACCCGCTGTGGCGGTATGTTGCGTTCTTATGCCATACCATACCATTATAACAACACAAACGTTCCCTGTAGCGCTGCAGCGCACAGGCAGACGGCGTTTTGCTTGGCCCGAGGACTTGCAACATCCTTGTTTTGCTAACTTTTGCTAATTTGGACATTTGGACCCCAGTTCAGCTGACTGTGTCCCATTAGAAGCACTGAGTCAATGAAACATCCATGGTCAGCATCACGTAGGTGGCTGAGAAGACACGGAGTGACCTCCATGTTCTAGCATGAACTTCCTGCCACATCAGCTAACTTTCTGCGGGTCTTTCTTCTGTAGAGTCTCTGTGATACTTCCCTTCTGTAGGTCATGAACAGACACATGACTCTGCGAAGATTAGGTCTGCCTTCCAGCACTGTGCATCAGCCTCACGTGCAGGAAGTGATTAGCAGGGTGAAGTGTCTCAAACATGTGAGGTAGCAGGAAGGCCAAAGGGCATCTAGGTCAAACGGAGGTTCTACATCCTCACTAGGAAACATGACCTGGTGACATGCTACACCTTTAACCAGAACGTTTTTCTTCGTGCTCCTCTCAAACTGTAGTTTATGATTGATGTCCTCCTCTGCTTTACTTTCTGGTGCTACCAAGAAGAGTTTGGATTCCATTATCATTGCAACTCCCGAGTCAGCTCAAGACTGCTATTAGCTCTGCCTCAGCATCCTCTTCAGCACAGTGAACAAGTCCAACTCCCTCAAATGCCCCCTGTAGGACATCTGTCCCAGGCCACTCACCACCCTCATGACATCTTGCTGGACCCTCTCCAGCTTCTTCAAGGCATTTAAGCCCGGGGTTCTGAGGGGAAAGACTGAGAACACATTTCCCAGTGGGGCTTCACTAGTGCCAGGAAGCAGGGGGTAATAGTGCCTGTCAGCCTGCCTACCTCCACACATCACAGCTGCTCTGCATTGTTTGCAATGAACACACGCTGTTGGCTCATGCTAGACTTGGCATCCACCATCGGTCCCAGGTTCTTTACAGCAGGACTGCTCCTGTGCCAGCATACTCCTGGTCTGTACTGATGTCCCGGGCACAGAGATCAGCACTCGTCCCTGTTGGGCGCTGTAAGGTTTCTGTTAGCATACTCCTCAGGTTTCTCAAGGCTCTCGTGCAGTGAAGCTCTGCCACAACTGTGTCAATAACACCTCCGCTCCACCACAGATTTAGTGTTGTTTGCAGACTTGCTGCAGAGAGCACGCTGTGTTATCGTTCAGTCCTTTGATGGAGATATTAAATGAAGCAGGCCCTACAGTCAGCCAACAGGTTTGTACTCTCACAATACCCCAGTCAAGTCACTAATAGGTACCCTTTGAACTTGCCTGTTAATTTGCAACTCAAGTAGTGGTTACTCACTCAACCTGTACTTCGTCACCCACTAAACAAGAAGGCTGAGGGAGAAGGTGTCAAAGGCATCTCTAAAATGAAGTTCTTCTGCTCAGCGCTTACTCTTCTGCTGTCTACATAGTTATTTCATGCAGAGGGCAGTCTGGGCAGGCATAGTGTCTCATTTGTAAATCCATGCTGTTCCTGATTATAGAATTTCATAGAATCACAGAATCCTTAGGGATTGGAAGAGACCTCGAAAGATCATCCAGTCCAATCCCCCTGCCACA
>VZRI01000865.1:600-19909 GCA_013397515.1 Upupa epops | reverse complement strand
CATCCAGGACAAATTGTTCCATCCCCTTCCCTGGGATGGAGGTGAAGCTGACCGGTTTATAGTTACCTGGGTCCTCCTTCTTACCCTTCTTGAAGACTGGAGTGACATTTGCCAACCTCCAGTCTCTAGGCACCTCTCCTGATTCCCATGTGTCAGAAAAGATGACGAAGGGAGGCTTAGCAATGACTTCTGCCATCTCCCTTAGCCCAAGCGGGTGCAACCCATCAGGCCCCATGGATTTTTGGACATTCAGTTTACTCAACTCATCCCTAACCCAGTCCTCATCAACCAAGGCAGGCTCCTCTCTTGCCTTGACTTCCTCTGAAGCCTCAGCAGTCGAGGCTTTGATACCAGGACAGCTTCCAGGAGTACAGAAGGAGGCAAAGAAACTCCTGCATGCTGTCCGTTGGATGCGCTACCCATCCTGTCATAAGGGAAACGGCATCAGAGACCTGAAGTCTCCATCTACCTAGCAGTTTTCACCACGAAGATGTTCCTGGATAGGCTGCAGATCATTTTATGATCCCTGAGACCAGGCACATCAATTCATTCCACAAACGTGCAGCTGACACACGTAATGCCACCCCAGTATGTCACACCGGCCACAGTGTGGCTGGTTGGCTCAGAAAGCACGGGCTGGGGATCTTACCAGCTCTGGAGACGCTGCGCCTTGTGAGCTGGTACTCTCCCAGCATTAGCTGAGATCACACACGTGGTGTGGAGACACCATGCTGCAGCAGAGGGGGCTGAAATGGGAGGCAGGCAGGCCGGTGCCATGCAAGGCATAGGAAATTTGACTCTGGCGAGACCAGTGCCAGTGGCAGCAGGAGCTGAGGAAAGACGTTCTCCTGCATAGTGCCAAACTGGATAGTGTTCCTTAAACACGGGCAGATCCACGCTGGCCACTGAGGTCTGAAGCAGATTTTCAAGCTGTTGTGATCTTTAAACAGAGGAATCCAGCCAGAGGCCAGCTTGGCTAGAACTGCCACAGATGGCTGAAGCCTGTAATGTCTTCCCCAGATAGCTTTCGTTTGGGATGGTGGCAGAAGAGGGTGACGTTTACAGCCTCACCTAGCAAGAAGAGCCACATCACCGCTTGGAGATCCAACCCCACTGAGCAGGTACCAGCACAGAGGGAAGATCAAGGGGCCTCTTAAATAGGGGTTCCCCTAAACGGCACCAGCTGCTCACGCTGCCTCACCTGTCTCACAGAGAGGTCCCACCCACTCCTCTGGGCATACGCAGGCTCCATCTTGACAGGTGCCACCGTTGAGGCAGAAGCACGGAGGTACCTCAGATTCTGGAGGGTCTGTGTAAATAATCAAGAGAGAAAGATTTATTAATCCATGTGCAGAAGCAGGTACCTGTCTAATCTGATGACGGAGAGAAGAGACATGACTAAAACATATCCCATTAGAAAATACACACGACTCAATTCAGCTCAGTCACTGGGTCCTTCCTTGCCCCTAAACTGATGGTGTGAACATGGGGTCACAGCTTTCAGACATCACTTTGCATTCCCATGGCAATGGAGGCAGAAACAGTTTAGTGCAGCTGCTGGACAAGTAGGAGTGATGGAGTGAAAACCCCTATTTCTTCTGCTGAATTTCACAGCAGCAGGATAGCAAAACAGGGCCACAGAGTCCCAGTGCTGAGACCCAGAGCAGTAAAAAGGATGTGGCTAGTCACACATCCAAGGATCAGGGAGAGATACTCTGATTTAAGACAGGCATTGAGGATAAAGCAGACAAAAGCTCATGCCCAAACTCAGCCATAGCTTCTATCCACGCTTCAGGAAACAAAAAGAGCGTGGTATAAGCAATAGCAGAGAGACTGTGCATCTAGAAGTCTCTGAATGTGCTATGGTGTGTGCTGTGTTTGGCAGGCTCTGGAGGCGTTAAGGTTTGTGAATGGCTAAGGCGTGCTCTGCGATAGAAACTGCTGCAGAAGGCTGCACAGACATCAGGCTCTGGACGATGGCTCAGAGATCTGGGGCAGACTTCACTGACCAAGCCTTCCTCACAGTGAATCTCACCAGGTCCCTAATGGAGGAAGGAGTTTGAATCCATTCCTGTGAGTGTCGTGATGGGAATTGTCCAGAAAACTGGAGCTCAGGATCTGGCATGTTAATGCCTGTGTTTTGAGAGGCTGATAAATAAAGCCAGAGAACTCCAACATAAACAGTGCTGTCAGGAACACATGTGCTGTGTGCACTCCTAATGTTCTCAGTGAGCTGGAAAGATTGCCCAACTCCTTGTTCTTAAATAGGATTCGTATAACTGGAAGACTCACTATTGCAAGCTATAGGGGATGTGTCAGATGGCGAGGGCAACTCGCTTCTTGGCATGGGCTGCCTGGCTTTCACTCATGTTGTCGCTGTTTACTTTCTGAGTTTCAGGCTGTCTCAGCTGCATCGCAGCCAGAGGTCTATGATGATGGTGGAATAACATCTGTGTCGCTAGGTGATGTCTCCGCTATCCATCAGCTTTTCAAAACACACTGTCTTTCTGTTGGAATTCTTACAGAGGAAAGGAAAGCTCCTCTGGCAACTGAGGTTTAGGCAGCCCAAGCAAAGCAGCTGCAGAGGGTCGCTATATATGAGGGAGCTGGGCGGCTGTTTAGGCAGCTGTTCCTCCCTGTGCAGTGCTGGCTTGCTTGCCAGGCACACGTGTGTGGCACACGGGGCCATGTGGCAGAGGAGTGACGCCAGGACTTAGCTACTTGCCTCGGATGGGGAGCCTGAGAACCCACAAATTACTGGAGAACCCGCAGCGCCACTCCGAGCCTCTGTCTGGCTTGGTGTCCTGTACCATGGTAAAGTGGGGGTTCTGCCCAGGAAACCCGCCTTTCACAAACAGCAGTTCCTGAGCTGGCTCACACAGTCCTGACCATCCCTCACGCACTAAAACTCACCGTGGCATTGAGTTAATTACAGAGTTCTTCTGGGTTTAACGTTCAGAAAACACATTGGTTTCAGCTTTTACACTGCTCAGACATCAATCATCTCAAGAATCACACTGGTTTGGACTGTATCTGTTTTAAACTGAACAATAAGTGGCTCTTGTGTGGTATTCTCTCATCGGGAGCAGTTGGGTTGGTTTCTACAAAACTCCGGGATCACAGGAACCAATAATTCTGACGCTTGTGGGTAAAGTTTGAGTAAAGGAGAAACTCTGTCAGTGCGTACCAGCAGTAATGCTCCCGATGGGCATAAAGGTATTTCACGTTCCTAAAGGAGCTGCAATTTGAATCCAGCTCTTAGCAGCAACTTTGCCCGCAGTTGTGTAAACCCAAAGCGAACCAGAGGTATCCCCGAGCTGTACTGAGAGTTAACTACCACCTCCAAATAATAATCACAGTCAGGATGAGGCTGGAAAAGACCTTAAGGATCATCCAGTCCAACCTAAAACCAACCCAGTAACCCTAACATCTGCCATCTAGCTCATGCCACTCAGCACTTCATCCAGCCTGACCTTGAACACCTCCAGGGACGGTGACCCGACCCCCTCCGTGGGCAGCCCGTTCCAAACCCGGATCACTCTGTCAGTGAGAAACCTTTTCCTAATGTCAAGTCTAAACCTCCCCTGATGGAGCTGAAGACTGTGACCCCCTGTCCTGTCTCCAGTGTCCAGGGAGAAAAGACCGACCCCCGCCTGACTCCAACCCCCTTTTAGGGAGTTAGAGACAGCGATAAGGTCAGAAGAAATATAAATATCAGAAGGNTCCTGCTGTGGCAGGGGGATTGGACTGGGTGACCTTTCAAGGTCTCTTCCAATCCCTAAGGATTCTCTACCAATACAGGGAGTATTTTGCTGCGGGGAAACCATGACTAGTTTCCTGCTCCAGGCTTGTGCACCGAACTGCCTTACCGGGGTGAACTGACCTGATTTCCAGGTACAGACTATGCACAGCACTACCTCTGGTACTCGTTCTTCTGTAACGCCAGTTGTAATGAAAACAGGAGCACACATAAGCACATACAAAGCTAATGATTTCCCCTTTAAACATCATCTGCCAGACTTAAACCTAATTTGCTGGTTCCTCTTTAAACGCAATTTACTAAACATAATTTACCTCTTTAACAGTAATTACTTTAAACATACTTTACATCATTTACTAGCTAGAGGTTTCTTTTTGTTTCTTCAAAGGAAAGTCAGACTTCTACCAGAAGAGTGAGCAAACTTCAAGTAGTTACTCAATCTCTGCCGGAGGACTCGTGTACTGTGCAACCCTGTTAAAAGGAAAATACTCCAGGGATTGATTCCCTGCTCCATGCAAAGGTTGGGATAGTTCTTTCAACATAAGCCTGAGACACATGTAAGAAGGATTCCTCGTGGATGGAATAATGCTCACCAGTCATCGTGTTGAAATACTTAGGGAAAGGAAAAAGAACCCAGAGAGCTCAAACGGAGCCCCAGTAGGGCAGAGTTATGTTTCTTACCTGTTCTAAACCTGAGAACAAGCTGCCAGATACACAGAGCCCAAAGGATCGTGGTCACTGCGCAAGAGCTGATTCCAACCAGTGTCCTGACCCAGTGGGATGAAGGCATATTGTGGTGCAGACTGCCCGCTCTGCCATAAAATGATATCATACCTTCATAACCTTGTGAGGGATGAAACATTAACTACTTGTCTGCTGCTGCAGCCTTAACCTTTTCAGTTCCACTTTGAGGAAAGGAGTTTGGTTGGTGGAGTAGAGCTACTTCCCATGGAGGTGTTCAAAGTCAGGCTGGATGCAGTGCTGAGTGGCATGAGCTAGATGGCAGATGTTAGGGTTACTGGGTTGGTTTTAGGTTGGACTGGGTGATCTTGAAGGTCTTTTCCAGCCCTACCATGACTGTGAGACTGTGATCCTGTGATATTTCTGATTGTCCACCCAAAACAGAAATGACACTTCTCAAGGCGTGGAAGATCGTGTCTCTGGTTTGCTGTGGGGACATAGCCCGGCTCAGACTCCCACTGCTAAGGGCTAGAATCTCAAAGTAGACTGGGGGCTGCACAGACCAAACCCATGGCAGCAGCATGCTAATGCCTGGGGGATTAGTCCTGTTGTGTGGCCTCATCCCAGTCTCCGGTACAGCCACAGTCACTGGGCTCTGCAGCAGAGGTTTCAGCCATAACCCAGGGAAGAGGCCATGGAAGGGTGAGAAGCAGTTCTCTTCTCTGCAGCAACATTCTTCCTGTGCTGAGAGGAGGTGGAAATGCTGACTGTATTAGGAGTGGCCTAGATGAGTCTCTTGGCAAACACTTTGAGGAGAGTAAATGGCTTTTCCATACTGCATAATCTGGGCAGAAAGTGCACGTCCTTGTTGCTTCCCCTCTATGCACCTACACCTGCAGTCACTCAGCAATCACTGGAGTATCAGGGAATAAATTCTGTGTCTTCAGATTCCCAGGATCATCCAGGAAGGAGTGAGGAACTACAACAAAGCCACTGCAAGTAAAGTGTGGAGCCAAAAGAAAAGTCAGATCACCTGGACTGCCAAAATCAGCATCTCCTGGTGCATCCCAGCAAGCCAAACTAAGATCCAAGAGGTGAATGTCGCAGTGCAGTGAGGATCAGCATGGGACTCGTTGGAGCATGGCAATAAACACTGCTTTTCATTCATGAGTCCCCTGCAGGTGTGAGCGGGAAGGGTACCTTGCTTCCACATAGAGGTGTCTGTTAGAAAGGCGAGCGATATTGTCCAGCCAAAACGCTTCCATCTCAGTTTGAGAAGCAGGGCTCAAAAAGCTGATCCCATCTGCCAAGGACATTCAGAAATCCAGCCAAAACAGGGCTCTGGTCTCTCGGGATGTGGCCCACTAGCCTAGCCATTAATACTGAGAGATGCCACCGTTTCCTTAGCACCTTTTCCTCCTATGGAGAGGATTATAATCTGCAAAACACTGACTAAAACACTGGTGATAAGAGGTGTAAGCAGCTACGGGAGATACCAAATATCTAGAGTTCAGCCGTGCTAAAGGATTACACACTCGTGTTGTGAAAATATGAGATTGTGTTCGTGAGATAGAACAATCTGAGAGCAGAAAACAAACCTCACCCCTTGCAAATCATATACGCGATGCAGCCACGGGGAGAAGAATGTCCTGAGTTGATTGGATAGCCGGCTTCTGCTTTCCTCCTTTCCTTTTGTGTCTTCATTAGAGACAGATGTTTATTTTACCTCTTTTTTGTTTCCAAGCCTGAATAAAGTGCTGTGCCAGCAGTAAACACCACCTTCTTCAACTGCACCTGCCCGAGCCGCAGTCACAAACCAGTACAACTCCAGTACAACTCCAGCAGAGCTGTGCAAGCTTTCGCTCTCACTGTCCTTCCTGCCGGGAGCAGCGAATCGGCATTACTGCTTCTGGGGCTGCCTCGCAGGAGCCATAGAGATCCTGGAATGTGTCTGAGAACTTTGTCCGTGGTAAATCACTCTGGAGGCGGACAGGAGTGCCATACACCGTGAACACAGTGACCCTCCTGTAATCTTGGTTGTTGTTTCGCTGCTGACCGGTGGTGTAGATCTCCTTACGGTCTTCCTCGTTACCTTTGGAATTTCTGTTGAGATGTTTTTGGTGAGAGGTAATCTCCTTTATCTTCACGGTAAACACAATGTCACAGTCATGGTGAGGCTGGAAAAGAGCTTAAGGATCATCCAGTCCAACCTAAAACCAACCCAGTAACCCTAACATCTACCATCTAGCTCATGCCACACAGCACTGCATCCAGCCTGACCTTGAACACCTCCAGGGACAGTGACCTGACTCCCTGCTGAGGAAAGGCTGAGGGAGCTGGGTCTGTTCAGCTTGGAAAAAAGGAGACTGAGGGGTGACCCCATTAATGTTGATCAAGATGGAAAAGGTGGGTGTCAGGAGGAAGGAGCCAGGCTCTGCTCAGAGGCACTCAGTGCTAGGACAAGGGGCAGCTGGTGTCAGCTGCAACACAGCAGGTTCCACATAAAGATGGGAGGAAACTTCTTCCTGGTGAGGGTGACAGAGCACCAAATCAGGATGCCCAGGGGGTTGTGGAGTCTCCTTCTCTGGAGATGTTTAAAACCCACCTGGGCATGTTCCTGTGTGACTGGATCTAGGGGCTCCTGCTGTGGCAGGGGGGTTGGACTGGACGATCCTTCGAGGTCCCTCCTAATCCCTAACAGTCTGTGATCCTGTGTCTGAAATGACAATGAAACAGGAGAACCAAGGGAATTGGATGAAACAGCAGTGGCCTTTCCTGATTCCAAATGCAAACCATTCACAGGTCGGGGTGTGTGACGATAGCAACACGTCTACACTACCCCATCCTGCCCAGACATACATGCTTCTACTTTTTCCCCTGAAAAAAGTGACAGATACCCGTTCCTTATAAATCCATTTTATTTAAATAAAACGAGAGGCGTATCTTGTCTATTCTACACGACAACGTATTTTTCAAAGGCACTGCTATGTAACAAATAATTTAATCTTCCTTGAGAGCAGCTATCTCGTTCTGAGTGGTGCTTGTAAACTTGTCAGGCTTCCCTCCACTCACCCAGTTCAAGCACAGTCTGTTGCTAGCAAAATGCCGAAGGCTGTACCTTTTCACCGCAGGAGGTACCTTTCCTGGGCACCTCTTTGAACGATGCTGGAGAAGCAGAGGCCAGGCGTTCTCTACAGCAACAGCCACCCCGAAATGGGGTGTTTCTTTGCTTTGTGGCACCAAAAATGCACCAGGCACAGGCTCCCACTGTGACGCTCACTCTGCATGGACTGTAAGAACTCAAAAATAAACCCAGGAGACTGCTGTTTCTTCGAGGCTTCAGGATTTCCATGCTTGTACTGATAATACCATGCCACCTTCTCTAAACGAAGGGATTGTAAGAAGCCAGCCCTACGTTTCTGCGTCACAGACCGCATCAGCCTCCAGAATGGGCTCCTTTCAAGTCACTTTTGCTGTGTGTGGTTACCCCAAAACCCAGTCTCATGGGTTTATTCATCCAGTACTCTGGTGGTTTATGGGAGAGTCACACCAGGGAAGCACAGTGAGAGCTCTCAGCAGACAGAGTACTGCTCGGGTTCTCTAAATGCACAGTCCTATTAACCTCTGCCTGGCCAAGGTTAGGACAGAGCCAGAGCCACCAGGCTGAAGCGGTCACAGGAGGAACCGTAGCAGCCATCACTCTTCTGGCCATCCTGTTCCAAGTATTGGCAGTTCCTATCTCTGAAGAAGCCATTATTTCAAGAGGAGAATTCCCTAAGCAGCGCCCACATTCACAGCTCCTTTGGGGTCGTGCAGTGACCCCTCGAGGGTCACTGCATGAGCTGATTTCAGCTTATCACAACAGACTTTGGCAATAATCCCAGATCATCTTTAACGCACGCTCATGGTCTGCACTGCCAGGCGCTGCAGGTCCCAGTGGTACCTGCCTCCCAATGGTATCCCCACCATTCTAACAGGAACAAGCAACTGCCCTTTAAAAATCATCCCAACCTGTGGGTGCCAGGGCGACGCAGCCCAGCCGAGGGGAGGTTACCGCTGGGTGCCGTGACATGCCACGTTTAGCCCGTGTATCCCCTCTGCAATTCACAGGCACGCTTCTCAGCAAGGCTGGGGGTCTTCTTTGTGGCTCTTTCCAACAGACAATCTGTCTTTAACAGAACCACAATGTCTGGAAACTCAAGTCTTAGAATGGAGTAAGCATCAATTAATTCAGAGTGCAGAGCGAGCCCACTGTGGAGCTACAACACCGTCTTACTAATTCCGAGCTTACAAGGGTACCTGAGAAGGGCTTCGTTAAGTCTTGCCAAAAGGCAGGGCAGACAGGGCGAAGGGCAAACAGTTATTGAGGGAAGTGGTGATCTGGAGTTTCCTGGCTGTCCTGTGTACGTGTAGAGACATCCACGAGCCAGCTCCTCGTGCTTTACGGGGTAGATTCATCCCGATACCCTGACACCTGGCCACAAGACTAGAGAAAAGTCTAAAGCAATTTGTTTACTGATGAAGACTTCTAGGAAGATGCTTTTCTTCCTGCTCGGGTTATCCCTTTAGTTGAGAGAAGTAGCACCTTAATGTTCTTACAGCATTGAGTCCATTGATGAAGAAAAGCAGGGAGGAAACGCGCGTCGCTCCTGCCTGTAACAAGCACAGTACTTTCTAAAGATCTTGGGATCACTGGTTTTGGAAAGGCACTGGTGACCCTGCCGGTCTAAAATTCACTACTAACAGAACGTCCAGCTAAGGAAGATGCTCCTTGAAGAGAGGGAGAAGGAAAGCAGATCTAAAAACCCCATGTTTATGTTGATTTGAAGGCCAAACAGCTTCAGGAGAAGCCTTGGGGTCCCCTTGAGCTGCAGACTGTTTTATTTCCCATCTTTAAGCAGTCAGCTTACTGCAATTAGTAATTTCACCCTAGTGGTTCACACTGAAAAAGAATGGAAGGGGAACTCAGGAGCGGACTGACTGGATCCCACAACTTGTTCACCTACCAGAACCCAGCTCTACATTCTCTTAGGAGCATCTAGAAGCATGTGGATAACAGCAGGAACACGCTCAGCAGCACCGGGTCAAACGGGCAGGCAAATCTGAACAGAATTTGTTGTCCTGCACTGGTTTGCTTCTGAAAATAGCTCTTTAGAATCGCTTTACAAAGAGTCCTAAAGGGAAAGGCATGCTTTCCAGAATGACCCCTGCCATGACCACCTTACCTCTGATGGATTGGCCTATGGCCACCAGCACACACTCCATGCCAGGTGCTCTGGAAAACACTCTGCTGCATCACAAGCTGCTTGTGTCAGTCTTCCAAAGAGGTGTTTGGACCCAGAGTGGCGCTTCAGAAGTGTGTGACCACAGAGGACATAACTTTCTGATGTCTCTCGCCCTGTTGTTGATGTGAGAGCTTCTGAGTGACACTGAACACCCTCCTTTTCACCAGATCACAGTGCTGATGAGGCAGGAAAAGACCTTCAAGATCATCCAGTCCAACCTAAATCCAACCCAGTAACCCTAACATCTGCCATCTAGCTCATGCCACTCAGCACTGCATCCAGCCTGACCCTGAACTCCTCCAGGGACAGTGACCCGAGCACCTCTGTGGGCAGCCCGTTCCGCATCAAGACTTCAATTTTGGTAGAGAAATTAATTAAAGCCAGTGTTAATTTGGACTGTGCTCACTGCTGTGGGTAGCTGGGCAAGAAGCTTCTATGAAGGCAACATCTGCTCTCCCTTATCTCCTGGTGCAGCACTGTGGAACCTGCTCCATGCTCGTAGGGGATGCAGATCCATCTCCTCCTGCCTGTAGATCAGCACTGTCTGCTCCTGGCGCAAGAGCTGGGTTCTGTCTCAAAGCGTCTGCTACACGCTTTGCTGAAATTCCACACAACCCCACTAAAGGCAAACAACTTGGGGAAAGGCAGTGGCTGGGTGCTGCCTCACTGGGCACCCGTCAGCCTTTCTGGAAAAGAAGTTGCCTCAGGTGCCGAGGAAGAGCAAGAGTCACCTCCACCGAAGTTCAGAATCAAACGATAGCAAAGAGGCCGGACCGTCCAGGTGCAAGAATGAACAATGAGAGCGGCTTTTGTCACCGTGCATCACTTCGGTCCTTCTGCCAAGCTTGGAAATGCCTCTTAGGAGTGAACACACTACACTCTCTCTTCAGGGATCCACTGAGCGGCTTTGCTGTGAGCAGTTCCTCCCACTGAGCATAAATAAGCAGAGGCATGAAAGTGTTTAATAAAACAACAGAAAGGCTCTGATTTTTCATCCTGTCCTCCTGTTTCCCTGGCCTGCGGAGTTATCTATGAACAGTTAACCTGTGGACAACAAACATGCTTATTTGGGCACCTTAAGTATGAAAGCTCAACTGTCTGCTCGGCAGCAAGTGGGAAACAGTTGGTGCAGCTTTTAAGGCAGCAAACACACAGGCTTCGTCAAGCTGCTTCACCTGGTCCAGATCCCTCTGATGCTGCTCTGGTTTTCTCTGAAGCCTGTGACACACAAGGTACTAATGCGACCACCACAACCCGGTACCGAGCTCACCCTCTGCAAACGAAGATGCAGCTGTGGAGGTGCAGACAGTGCTGGGGGGGATATCTGCATAGGAGATGGTAGTGAAGAAGGAGTGAGATGGCAGGCAGATCTAGGAATGAGGTATCAGGCAGCCTAATAGCAGAGCAGGCAAACCAGCCAAGCCGCATGCACTCTACATTTCATCTTCCGACTCCTGATCTCGTTCCGATGGTTTCAGTAATCCCATTTCCATGGACTGAGACTGTTTCACCTTCGAATGCACTGCCCTGCAAACAAGAACAGAACCGGTTTAAGGGTCGTCTGGCCCTTTTTAAGTGGTAAAAAAACCATCTACACCTCAGCAAGGAATTAGGGCGATGGATTTATCGAAGGGGGACCCTGGGGAAAACACTGTAGGGAGGAGACAGGGAATTCCAGCAGGATCTGGGGAGAGTGCAACCCAAGGCCTGGAATAATGGATTTTAGCACGACTGCCTGCTGTACAGCGAGAGCGTGTACAGCGACATCAGCCTGTTCTGTCTGTACGCACTGCTTGGAAGCACTCGGTCCAGTGGGCACATCCAAGAGGCTACACCTTAAACAAACCTCAGCGTAACAGCTAGACAGTGCAGTGTTGTACAGGCACAAGACAGATAGCTCTGCGCAGTTGGAAAAGCACCGTGAAGCTGTGAAGAGTGAGTCTGTCCAGTGACAGACAGACAGTCCTGTGATCAACCTGTCCGATGCTGCAGCAGCCACCATTCCTAGCAGAAAGGCTGTGAGATTGCTGTTGACTTCCCTGCCATCTCAATCCTTTCCAATTGTGTTACTCAACCTTGAGTGCTGGTGCCTTGGGGACTGAGACCCAAACAGGCATGCCAGGTCCCTGGTACAGAACAAGACCACAGAAGCTGTACGTGGCTAACGCATGACTGCAAAGAGCTCTAGGATGGTATGGCCAAAGCGAGCGGTCAAAACCAAGGTCCTGTGAGCAGCGGGTGATCACACGTGGCAGGATCAGGCTCATTTTTACAACCAAGTTAACTCTGCAGCTGGGATTTTGTCAGCGTTGGCACTGGAAAAGGGCTGAGTAAATTAGGGGATGAAACTGGGGAGTGAAAAAGAGTCACAGAATAATCCTGGCTGGAGAGGACCTCCTACATCACTGAGTCCAACCGTCCCCACACCCACAGAAAGCATAAATACCTGATTGACCAAAACCCACAAACCAAGCCCCTCCCTGCTGCCACTCCAGCCTGTCGTGAAGCACCACAGCCACACGGTTCTTCAACACCTCCAGGGATGGGGACTCCACCACCTCTCTGGGAAGGCTGTTCCAGTGCCTCACCACTCTTTGTGTGAAGAATTTCTTCCTAACATCTAACCTAACCCTCCCCTGCCTCCACTGCAGACCATTGCCCCTGGGTCTGTCAGCAGTCACCAAGGAGAAGAGGCCAACTCCTACCTCTCTACAGCCTCCCTTCAGGGAGCTGTAGAGGGCAGTGAGGTCCCCCCTCAGCCCCTTCTTCTCCAGACTGACCCTGCCCAGCTCCCTTAGCCTCTCCTCATACGACTGGTTCTCTAACCCCCTCACAGGCTTGGTAGCTCTGCGCTGGCCCTGCTCCAGCACCTCCGAGTCTCTCCTGAAATCCAGTCCAGTGACAGGAAATTGCTAGCAAGGGAGCCAGCCCAGTAATCTCCAAATGTAAGGGATGAAGCCTGCGGTCTAAGCCGCTTGGCATTCACAGATATGAGCACTGGGAGAGGCAGCACGGCAAAAAGAAGTCTGCCTTTCTTCCTCGTGACCTATAATGCACTGTAAGAGGTGGACGGTGGTCAGGAAGAGCTCATCATTGTGCCCGAGCTGTACGTTAAGAGCGTTCTTGCCCTTCCTACCGAAGCAAGGAGTAACGTTGTCCTCACTGATGAAAGATACCTGGGTTTATTTTACTTTACGAGACAGCTGAAGACTTTGTGGAGACTTTACTCTGCCGGTGGAAGTTCTCTAGAGTAAAGCCCCTATTAGACTGAATCGCCAGGTCTGCGAGAGTTGAGTGCTTCAGGTGACTTACCAGCTGATGATTGTGTAATTCACGGCCAGGATGAGAAACGCAAAGGCATAGTGCCAGCAATAGCACATGGTCAGGAACATCATGTTGGTGTGATCCATCTGATTCCACTCTGGGCTCCCGCTGGGAGGGTAAAGCACAAAGCCGATCTGCAACGAAAGACACTTAGGAAAGCTCGTTTGATGTCTGTCACAGTGTCACAGTCAGGATGAGGCTGGAAAAGACCTTCAAGATCAGCCAGTCCAACCTAAAACCAACCCAGTAACCCTAACATCTGCCATCTAGCTCATGCCACTCAGCACTGCATCCAGCCTGACCTTGAACACCTCCAGAGACAGTGACCCGACCCCCTCCGTGGGCAGCCCATTCCAAACCCATCCGATGCCACAGCATGTACCGTGCTACCCATCCAGGGCAGGGCAGACCTGTCATTTTCTTCTGGTGCTGATGGGTTTGGTTGTAATTATCAAAAACGCCTGTGAAGACGGCCCCGAGAAGAGAAGGAAGGGAAGAAGGTGGCAGTACCTCCCCTTTATGGACTCTGTCCATCAATCACTGTAGGGTCCGGACACTGACGCAGGAGGTCTGCCAGGAAAGCTGCCTCCAGCTTCACAATAAAATGACTTGCAGCATAAAAGCATCACGCCAGGAAAGCTAGAACCGGGCAGTTTTCAAACCAGCACGCAGGGCCATTCCCAGAGACTCCCTGCTCTTGGCCAACAGGTGAAGGAGTCAACCCAACAATCCCGCAGTCACCACAGCTACAGAAAGGGGCTCGGCCATGTGTGGTCTGAACTGCAAGCACATCACCTGCCCGGCCTTTTGTGCTAGCTCGCTTCTTCCCAGCAACATCTGGGACCGTGCTTCAGGGTTTAGGAGATGAGTAGTTAATAACTGAAGGCGAGCCACCACTCCGTTTCTTCTGGATCATCCAGGGCAGAAGCCAGGTTTGGAACTGTGCTAGAACCCAGCGCTCTCACCCCAGGCTCTGTGTTCCTGGGGAGTGAGTACCCAGCTCATTGGTTACTCACAAACCTCTATTGAATTACGTGTTACTGTTTATAAGGTTTGGTACCATCAAACTCAACACATAAATGTCATTAATTTATTGTTTCTAAGAGTTGATATCACATTCAAATGAACGAATAGGCTGGGAAGGTCGAGGTTTGCCTTGGCAAGTGTTGATCCTCCGTACCCTCTAATACCCTTTGAAGTCACTACTCGGCAGCCTAAATGAGAGTCCAGGAGCTGGAAGGAGGAGGGGAGGATGCATTTTGCATTTCCACGCAGAGAATTCAATGAATGAGGGCGTTGATGATGCAGGAAGAGAGTGCTTTTCCCTTTCCTGCAGCCAGCGTGTGGCTGTCAGTCCCACACAGAGCTGACGCCTGATGAGGGTGTGAAGAGAGCTACCTTTACATCTCGTGTAATTTCAGCTCTCCTTTTTTTTCCCTTTGAAACAAACCCCACTTTGTCTCCAGAGCTAAAGAAGTGGCTTGTTCTGAAATGCAGCTAGGCAGACAACGGAGAACACAAGGTCGACCCTAATCCCTCTGAGGTAAAACTCCTTCAACCACTGCTGGAGCTTACAAGCAACAAAATCAAATGGCAGAGGCTGCAGCACCGGGGGCTGGAGTTCACCCGCATTAAAACCCCGCTGTTGAGGAGGTCTGTCCTCTTTCCAGAGCCAGTATTTAAATATTTGATCTGGTGCTGAGCGCCCAGTTCTCCTGAGGAACAGCACATGTTTGTACTAACCGCGTCTGGCCAGCGTATGAAAAGGGAAGCCAGTCTAGACAGGCCGGAAAGGAAAGTCACTGCAGTGACCTCAGTTCTGCGCTGGGAGACGAAGCACACGTCGGCGTTAGTGCTCCTTCTGCTTTGTTACGGGGTGGCAGTGATTCATTACATCATCTCTCATGTTTGACATCAGAGAGAGGGCGACTGTCTCACATCTATTAACCGGATAGAATCACAGGGAAGTGCAGGAATGGCAGCTGCATGGTGAGGAATCCTTTGGGACTCCCATCCCTGAAATGCAAACACTTGGGCTGTCGCATCTTCCAGTCAGTTTCCTGAGCGCTGCAAAGGCTTCACATCACTCAGTTTCTTAAGTATCACACTGATGATGAGGCTGGAAAAGGCCTTAAAGATCATCCAGTCCAACCTAAAACCAACCCAGTAACCCTAACAGCTGGCATCTAGCTCATGCCACTCAGCACCTCATCCAGCCTGACCCTGAACACCTCCAGGGACGGTGACCTGACCACCTCTGTGGGCAGCCCGTTCCCAACCCGTATCACTCTCTCAGTGAAAGACCCTTTCCTAATGTCAAGTCTAAACCTCCCCTGATGGAGCTGAAGACTGTGACCCCTTGTCCTGTCTGCAGTGTCCAGGGAGAAAAGACTGACCCCTGTCTGACTCCAACCCCCTTTTAGGTAGTTCTAGACAGCGATAAGGTCACCCCTGAGCCTCCTCTTCTCCAGGCCAAACAGCCCCAGCTCCATCAGCCTCTCCTCGTAGGGCTGACCTTCCAGCCCCTTCACCATTCTAGTTGCCCTTCTCTGGACTCGTTCCAGCCCCTCAACATCCTTCCTGAACTGAGTGACTCATGAGCTCAAATGCCCTTTAAGCCTAGGTTGCCACAGTTGAAATGCCTTTTCGAAAGCAGAAAGAGGCAGCCAATGCAGTAACTGGTGCTTTCGTTCCTCTCCATGCAAGGTTAGCCAGTGCTCTCCCCTCCATCCAGTACTGCACCGGGCTCAGGCGCACTGCTCTGGCAGCTGCAGAGGCGGCTGTCTTTGGAGAGCACAGCATATACTGCTGAGCCGCAAAATCACTGCCATTTGCCCTGCAAAATTTGAACAGGGTAGAGATCAGAGAGGATGCCCAGTCACGAGGGAGAGCTCTGCCACCTCAGCTTTGCTATTGTACAGTACCACCAAAACAGTGGGGGCTTCCCGTGATACAGAGATGACAATGAATGCTTGTCTCTTCGAGGGGACATTAAGACGTCACTGTTTTCTAGAGGCCTTTGAGCTCTGCGTTTAAAATGCACACTCTACCACCTGAGAAGCATCTGCAAAGGGGTAAACGATGCTGTGGGGGAAGACAGTCCTAAGACAGAAGAGTGACCTACCTGCCAGAACCAGCTGCCCTGTAATATGCAGAGGCTTGTACGGAGCATCTCCAGAACGATACTGCCACGGAAGAAGACTTCCAGGAATATACAAACAGCAGCTCCAAAGATAGCAAACAGCAGTAACTGGTGAACGTGAACATCCAGCATGGCTCTCCCATGGAGGTGGTAGCAAAAGAGAAAACCTGGAATAAATTCAGTCAGCACTCTGAGGTACTGTCTCCCCTCCGTCTGCTTTTAGAAAACAGTCAGCTTCTGGCATTCCTTCTCCTGCCAGTGTCACCCTCTCAGCTGAACTGAGGATGATTTTGTAAGAGCAGTGCCTCAGGTACTGTGTACTCCCACCCTGGAGCTCGGAGTAGGAAATGGCATGGGAAGCTGCAGCTGTTGCTTTCCATGCAGAACAAAAAGCCTGTGCCCATCTGTCTCTGCAGGTTAACCAGAGGGGTGCCACGAGAGGGGTGCCACGAGAGGGGTGCCACGAGAGGGGTGCCACGAGAGGGGTGCCACGAGAGGGGTGCCACGAGAGGGGTGCCACGAGAGGGGTGCCACGTCTCCAGAGAGACTCCAGCATGCAATTGCTGTGCGCCCACGCTGGCTTTGGCCAACGAGCTGCACCCCATGTCAGTGCAGAGGTCGAAGCACGGGCCCCAGCTACTCTGTGCGTACCCAGAACAGGCTTGTGCTGCTATTTCCACAGCACTGCTGGCGCTGTCTGAGCCAGCTCAGAAAGCACAGCTACACCTCTACCGTGCGTGCGCGAGGTCACGCTCCAGGCTGCAGTGCAATGAGCGCTCAGCAGTTTAAGGAGGGCCAAGACTCCTCTTTTCTATGCGTTTCAGGAATGTAAACACCCAGGCCTGTTCACTCAGGCTGAGATTTCCCAGACCGGTACCCCTCTGCGGGTTTCACGTGATCCTCTACAGGTAAACTGACCTTCAATAAACACCGCTATGGAAAGCATCATCCTGTCCACGGCCACTGGCAGAGCGTTGGTCCCGTGAGCCACAACGTCGACCAGCCCTGAAATCCCATAGAAGAGGTACATGGTGGCGTGCTGCCAGTTCATCAGGTGATCCCAGTGCTTCTCCTCATAATCGTACAGCTTCAAATGGGGTCCATCGGGAACAAACTGCTCCGCCACCATTCCTGCACACGGAAACACGAGGGGTGACTACCTGTTGGCATGCTAGAGACGTAGGCTGAAGGTAGGGAAGCTTTCATGCAGACAGCAGAGGCAACGACGTATCCCCTCGCAGCACAATGCCAATGCCAGCCGGGTTGGTGTTGGCCTGGCTGCCCGAGGGTTGCTCTGTGTGACTGCTTTGCTTTGGTCTCCCCTGCTGCCCGAACCTGGGTGAAAATGCACAGAGGCCTCAGAGGGATTAGATTTACAGACGTTTTCAAGAAGATTACAAGTGGCTCAAGGAGAAGTGAAGTTGTTTTGTGGGGGAAAGACCACAGAGCGTGCTCGAGCAGAGAAAACCAGAGGAAACCAGGCTGCAGCTCCACTCCTCGTGGAAGCGTTTCCTTCTTTCAGTTTCTAGCAGTGAAAATGGAGACAGCTATTCTGTGCTGCTGCTTCTCCACGGTGTAAACTAAACAATTAGTGTTGTAGTAATTGCTTTAAACAGCAATCGACTGGATTTCTCAGCTGCCTTTCCCAGTGATTTCCCCTATGGAGTCCCCCCCCCAGCTGAAGCCTCACCGTTCCAGTGCCCTGCAATAGGCAGGATGGCAGAACTCAGACCCGATGACTTCAAAGGGGACTGTTCCTATAAAACCATGGAAGGAAACCTCTCCTCTGCGCAGAGGAGTCCCGTGATTGTGTGAACCAGGTTAGTCTTTGAGTTGCTGCTCCGCCGCCTCCCTCACCTTGGCCCCCCGGCGTCTCGCTGACAAGCTGCAGTACTCTGGGCAAGGGCAAAGCTTTAGACAGTGCATGGAGTTTGAGATGGGTTTGAACACACGATGCTTTTACAGCCTGAAATTAATTACTGACACTGTCTACAAAGCCCGGGCCAGCACGTTGCTGTGTAAGCAGACACCTGCCAGAGCAAATGCTGTTTTCCCACCTCTGTTCCAAGTTCTCCTAGCAGCTCCTCTTCCTTCTGCTGCTACCACTGCTCGGCTTTGCCAGGCTTTCTTGTCCTGGTTTCTGACTGGACTTGAGAGGACCGCTCCTTGTCATACTAGCTTTTTCACTTAGGGTGACAGTACAAACACCAGGCAGCTACTCCACTACCTCCAGGCACTGCCTGTGGGAGCAGTGCTCCACTCACACCTCAAAACAAAATGCTGCATCGCTTTTGATTCACAGGTGGTGGGTTAATGCAGCTCCCAGAGGGGGGAAAAGCAAGGAAAACAATCTGACACAGCCTGCACATTGACTGGAAACCGGGTAACTCTTGTTAGAAAGAAGAGGGGGTAGATAGCATCCAGGAGTATTTAAACACAGGACACCAAGCACAAGGAGACGTGGTGTTACCAGCACCAGGCCTGTTGTAAGCGAGTCAAACGCCCGGCCTGGTTTGCTCTCTGCCTGCATCACTTACCGATCAGGGCAAAGACAACCTTGACGATCCCCTCAACAAACTCCAGGCGCTGGAACCCTGCCCTGGAACCAAGGTAGCACGCGTTCTTGTGCTTCCGACAGACGTACTTCAGCGGGTACTTCACTGACCACCACAGACCAAAGAGAAGGAAAAAGCTTCCGGGGAGGGCATGCCCTTTGAAGTTGCCCATGTTCTCAGCCGGGTGACACCTGAAGAGGAAACAAATGCGCAGTGATGGTTGGAATAGCAGCAGAGCTCTGAGAGTTCCAGCTTCCTCCTGTGCAATCCACGGGCTGTCACTGTCAACTGCTCACATTTTATTTAGAAAGACACTCGGGTGCTTTTCTTTCCTGCCTATTCGAATCCCCCAGCCAGGCTCCCCTGTTTCATAGCTTTTCAGAACAAGAGGAAGAGGATCCTCAGGCAGGGGGAGCCTGAGCCAGCAAGGTGCCCCTGTGGCCAAGAAGGCCAGTGGCATCCTGGGGTGGATCAGAAGGGAGGGGGGCTCTGCTCAGTGGCACCCAATGACAGGACAAGGGGCACTGGGTGTCAGCTGGAACAGAGGAGGTGGGAAGATGGA
>VZRI01000862.1:0-90787 GCA_013397515.1 Upupa epops | reverse complement strand
TTGCTGACAGTGCATCCTAATCCCTCATTCAAGTCATTACTGAATAGAATCAAGAGGACTGGTCCCAGTACTGATCCTTGGGGGACTCCACTAGATACAGGCCTCCAACTAGACTCTGTCCCATTAACCACTACTCTCTGGCTTCTATCCTGCAGCCTGTTCATGATGCACCTCACTACCCAATCATCTAGTTCATCTAGTCCACACTGCCTCAGTTTGGCTGCGAGGATGCTATGTGAGACTGTGTCAAATGCCTTACTGAAGTCAAGATAGACCATATCCACTGCTCTGCCATCATCTATCCACCTGGTTATGCCGTCATAAAGGGCTATCAGGTTGGTCCAGCCATGACTTCCCCTTGGTGAAGCCATATTGACTGTCCCTAATGACCCTCTTGTCCCTGATGTGCCTAGAGACAGCATCTAGGACAAATTGTTCCATCACCTTTCCTGGGATGAAGATGAGGCTGAGTGGTCTGTAGTTACCTGGTCCTCCTTCTTACCCTTTTTGAAGATTTGAGTGACATTTGCTAACCTCTGGTCTCTAGGCACCTCTCCTGATTTACATGACTTAGAAAAGTTGAAGGAGAGTGGCTTAGCAATGACTTCTGCCATCTCCCTTAGCACGTGCAGGTGCATCCTATCAGGCCCCATGGATTTATGTCCACCCAGTTTGCTCAACACATCTCTAACCCAATTCTCATCAACCAAGGCAGGCCCCTCTTTTGCCTCGACTTCCTCTAGAGCCTCAGCAGTCTGGGCTTTGATACGAGGACAGCTCCCAAAAGTATAAATCCATGACTCTGATCCTACAATATCACAGGCTATTCATGAGAATTCCTACACAAACATAGTAAGAGATGTAGCTAGCTGTGTGAGCAATTGGAAGAGTTACCACATTCTTCAGAAAATACAGAATTACTCCACTTCAGAGCACATACTTGAAAAATAAAGCTGCCTTTTCCCACTTTACTTTGCCCCTGTATTGGAGGTTATTCTCCCACAATGGACAAGGTATGTCCAAGCTTCATCTCCTCCAGCAACAATGAGGTGCCTCACCACAAACTCACTTTCTGGCATAATTTAAGATATTTAACTGTGGACCCACAGTAGCTGATATGCAGACACCTGTCCTGTCTTGCTGACTGTTCCACAGAAGCTGTAAACTTAAATACAGGGGAGAGGAAGTTACTAGAGAGCAAAACCATTACAGCAGAACATTCCTCAGCTTGTATCTGTCAGAAAAACTGTTCAGTTGTCAGGATGTTGGAGAAGTGCCTTTTCAAAACCTTGTTAATTACAGGTTTTTCTTTACAACATGAAGATAATAGTTCTATCAAAGTGGGCGGATTTCGGTGGTGATTTCTCAAAATCATCACTGTTGTAGCTTTTTTGTCTATATATTACTGGTTCTTTCTTAAAAACAGCTCAGCTTATGACTGGAATGTAATCTGGTAATACTGACCTCTGCAAAAAATATGTACAGTAAGAAAACTCACACTGAGATACATAGGATTAGATTCTATACATTATGTAAGTTTTTGAAACATGTTATGCTTGACTATGTTTAATAAAGATTTTCACTTTCTTGCTAATATCATTACGATGTTATTTTAATATTTATGGTATGTCTCTTATTTGAATTTAGATGTTTTGTGTAACCCATAAGTGCAACTGCTGGGTTTGATCTAAGAGGTAGTTTATGCATGCTGACATATTTTTTCCCCATCTCAAAAAAATCACAATATTATAGTGGAGAAAAGAGATTTATTTCTCAGCAGAAGCCACTTCATGCTGCTTTATTAGTATGTATTAGAATACTTACTGCTCACTGATCTTCATGTTGACTATTTTGTTTGCTGTAGTAAATCCACTATCATTCAGTCTTTCCCATTTCATCATTAAATTATGCCAGTCTGCTGCATTATCTTTAATTTTTCTCGCACTGACAGATAAAATGGGTCTTCTTGGAGTACCATCAGGAGGACTTTTTGCTGTGTGAGAAAATAAATAAACATGAACCGTTTAAAGCTTGTAGAAAAAAATCAATGCAGTATGCAGCATTTTGTGAAAATTATTTCCTTGGTTTACTGATGATATTGATCAAAATAAACTGGAATTTACATTAGCTGTTTTCACTCACTAAATTTAAGTCCTATCAGACTTATTCTACCTATTCACATTATTACAACTTCCAAGAAAATCATCGAGTGGTTTAGGTTGGAAGGGACCTCAGAGATGATCCAGTTCCTCCCATTGGCAGGGACACCTCACAGCGGGTTGCCCAGAGGCCCATCCAACCTGGCCTTGAGCACTTCCAGGGACTGAGGAGCCACAACCCCAGGCAACATGTCTTAGCTCAGCACCTTCACGTTTTTAAATAATGTTCCGAGATGCGATATTGTAACACGGAGTGGAGCAGCTCTGCAGCACCGGCCGATCTCGCAGCCCATGTGTAAGTGAGGGTCACCGGCTAACAAAGCCTCAACGATGATCGGCTAGGTTAACCCACACCAATGCAGGAGCCTGAAGCGCTGGTAGGACACCTCGATCTGCATCGTTCTGAGGGGACCCTCAACTTCGGGGGTGGAGCACCTGCCTTTGCCCAGCGCCTGCAGCCCCACATTAGCTCCTGAGCTGGAGACGTGAGGAAGAATTCACTGAGGAGTCCTCAGGCTGCTCTGCGTTGCTCAAAACCCACTGCAGCTCGTTCCCNCTGTCGCCGCCGCCGAGCTTGTCCTCTGCCTGGTCCTGCCGCTGCCGCAGAGGTGGAGGTGAGTGATCGGAGGCACGTCCCCATGGGACGGACGGGAGCAGCTGAGAGGCTGCCGCGGCCCTCGCCGCTTTTCGCTTCCTTGTTGCGGCCGCCTGTTGAGGGGGGCCCAGTGTGGCGTGGGGCTGTAGGGTGCTCTCCCGGGGCCTCTCCGAGGTGGCTGTTAGGCGCCCGAGAAGCGGTGGCAAACCCCTGCCCGGCGGTAAGCCCGGTGGTAAGCGCCGCGGTAAACCTGGCTTAACCGCGGTAAGTGTCGTGGGCTGGCGAGGCGCCGATGCCGGCCCCGGAGCCTGCGGCTGCGCTTTCCTTCTCTGTGAGTGGCTGCGGCCCGTCAGGGGCTGGAGAGTCATGTGTGGGGACTGGATGGCTTGAAACCTCTGTCCCGGGGTATAAGCAGAATTAGGGGAGCAGGGTTTCCCACAGAACCTGGTGTCCCTAGGCCATCACAGCGAGTAGCGCCTGGTGCCTGCCCGTACCTGCCTCCGCCAGAACTTCCCGGTGCTCCTTTCCCTAACCTTTCCGAATCTGTCACCTCACCAGGGTTTGTTTGTTGTTTATTTTTTTAATATCAGCCAAATTTTGTTCTGAAGCTAAAAGGTAGCGTTCAGTGAGTCGCATAGAGCCGTAGGCGTGTTAATCGGGTAGGGGATGCCTGTGTGCTGCTGCTGTCGATGAGTTGTCTTGGGGTCACTCCTCTGTGATGTCTCGCCGGGGATGCGACGGTTGCGTAGACGGTGCCTTCGGTTAAAGTGTGAGGAATATAAAAACGCTTTTCTTTTCAGTTGTCAGGAGTTAGCTGAGATCAAAGACTTGCGTTTTGCTGCAGTCACATACGTATGAAGTTTGTCTGTACTCTGAAGAGCTTAAAGTTTTTATGCCAAAAAAACCTCAACCCAACGAACTCCAGACCCGTTGTACAGCTTTCAGTAACATGTACGTTCACGTGTGCTCAGAGAAACGGCATGACAGCTTTTAGCTTCTAGCAGACATCGGGGGTATGCCCTGGCACTGAACCTTAACCACTGCCTGTCTCCTTAACCATGGGATTATCTCATGCTTTAGTTGATGCTGTTGGGCAACACTGAACCTTATTCCTCTTTCTGAGACCAGAGAACATGGGGAAAAAACCCAAAAAGGTTCCTTCTCAAAACACGACCTTGAATGCAACTGGTTGTGAACTTTGTGATTTGAGGAGGAGAGACTGTCTTTGTCTGGTGACTGCTTTTCATGAACAACACACGGTGTTTTGTCTGCTGCAGGACAGCTGCTTAGCACAAGCTGCTTTTCCCTATGTGGCTGTTGTGTACTTCAGGGTAATTGTGGCTGACAGAGTGGACACAGGCATCAATTCTAACATCTGCCTGAGAAAATAGATTATATCCACTGTTTGCCTTTGTCTACTGAAGTAGGATATATAGATTACAAATAATCCTAAAGCTGTTAATAAACAGAGACTACATGTGATACGCGTTAGGGGGATATTGAAGGCTTAAGGCCGAAAAGCAGAGAATTATGGAATCAGTGCAGAGTTTTTCAATATGTATAACACACACTGCAATTCTCTATTCCTTTATGCATTCAATTTGAGTGAAGAAAATTACTTAATGAGTACTATCTTCAGTAAAGTGATGATGTGAGCTTTTAGTAACATGTTTTCACACAAGCAGTGTTTTGTTAGTCTGTAAACCACTCAAGATGGAACTAATTTTTCTATGATGACAAGTTATAGGCGATTAATATAGTTTTGATTGTACAGCGTGGAGGAACTATAGAAAGCAAAATTTAATTTCATTTACTGACAGCTTTGGCATCAGAGCATACTGCAGTAAGAGTATATATGTTTTATGAAGAGTGAGAAAGCCAACCTGGCAACAAGTGGTTAATTTTGTATCATGTATGGCAAGAAAGAATTCATCAGTGGTTTTTCTTGTGGGGGGGGAAATAACTCAGTGTTGGGTTTTTTTTTTCTATTTAGATTAAGTGTAAAGTTACAAGACACGCATCAGGTTGCAGATAGAGTTGCTGTAGAGGAAAGAATAATAGGTTGCTTTTATAAGAATACAGATTTTCATAATTCCGTAGTTTGTGGTTAATTAGTGGGCTTTTAACAGTTTGGTTGAGCTGGGAAGGTAGGTGATGAAAACTCAATGAAGTTTTAGAACTTGCAAAGCCCTTTTGGAAACTGAGGAGTATAAGATGGTTGCAGCTGCACAAGCAGCTTTGTATGTGGCAAATACTAATTGTAAGAGCAACAAAGGGGACTTAAAAACAAAATAGATGAAATTAATGAGGCAGTAGCTGTCAGAAGTTTGAGATTCAGGGCAAAAACTAGATTTTATTTTATTAGAAAAAAGTTGGAAAAAGAAAGACCAGCAGCTTGTGAAATTACTAAACTGGCAAGTTTAGAACCGCAAACTAGAGACAGCAAGGGGTTCTCTTTTTAGTTAGTTGACAGTAGATAGAAGGTAGTAAATGCTGAAGAAAAGGGCAGGATACCTAAAATACAGGGTAGAAAATAGTATGTGAAAACACTGTAAAAAAAGTGGTGATGCACAGAGGGTATCTGTCAACAACTCTAAAGGAGCTTTACATTCACAAATACTTTGGACACATTAATCAGCTAAACCTTGTGATATTTTATGAAGTAAGTATGATGGCAGGTGGTAAATGCTGGAGGAGAGTGGAATAAATTTCTAAGTGTTAGCAAGCGGTAAAATTAATTACAATTAAGAACATCTAATCAAGGCTGATAGATTGCTTAGTGGCAGTTTTTGTAACACAAATAAAATATGGATCCAGTAGCCAATCTGTATTCCTATGGGCTTGAATGAGAAATGTCATGCAAGTAATCCCTTTGGATTTAGTGAAACTGTGTTGACAGCATGTGTTGCAAAGCCCCAAAGCCAGCATGCTGAATCCTCTTACACAGTAACCAGAATAGTTTGAAAATTGAGACATCAGAGCTTTACACAGCAATGGAGATACTGAACTGGAGCAGCTATATTTTCTAATGTAGTTGGTAAGCAATGTGTGAAGCTGCCAACAAACACCATTTTCCATCCTTAGAGAAAGAAAAACCAGACGTATCAAACAAACCTCAGTAGGAATATGTAGAGAATAATTTTGAGCGTTTAAAGTGTTTCTAACACCACTTGGCATATTTTTGGTTTTCATTTCTCTAAGGAGATTATAATTCTGCTGAAGCATAAGAAAATCTTCAGTGTTGTGGACTTATAAAACCATTAATTGCACTTGCTTGTGGCAAAATGAAATTCAAGAAGTGCAGGTTCCTCTCCTTTTTCTTATTCCAAAGTCATCTATGAGGAGAATAGCTGCTGTTGCAAAATGTTCTTGTCAAGCCTGTCACACCAGGATGAGAAAAATTACTTAGTTCAGTTGTTTTTATAAAACATTTTAATGTATGTTGTGGCCATATAAGTTTTTTCTGAAGATTAATAATGTACTAATATGATAAGCGGTGACAACTTTTTCTTGAAGAAGACAAAATCTTTCTTTATGTTATTCTTACAAAGACATTAGATTTTTTACAGTGAGTAAGTATATTTACAGCACTGGTAGTATTACATTTATTTAGCCATAAAGGGAAACATAGACATACAGTACTTTTTGCTAAATGCAGTTGCTACATAGATATTTTCCTTTGGCTGTGAAACTGGCATTTCTGTCATTTTTGCATTGTCCCTTTATTCTGACATTGTTCTTATTTTGTGGTGGTTTGATTAGATAGCGGATCGAAGCTCTAACTGAAATATGTCTCAGCTGTTTTTTTGGGGTTTTTTGGGTATGGAGCATTAAGTATTTGAGCATAAACACTAGATTGACAACTTCATCTGTATCATCATACTTTAACAAATTGAATATCCCATAGTTTCAGCACTGGAAAGACAGATGAAGAATTATGCCTCATTAATTTTTCAGTGTTAGAGCCCTTGTGCTCCTTGCGCTGGCCAGATGTGAAGAAATGCTGCATTTGAGCTCACATCTCCAAGAAAAGGTGGTTATTTCTTACTTAATGTTTACCTTACATTCTTAGATACTGACTGAAGCTAAGACAAACTTATTTTTTAAGAGTAAGGCTCTTCTAAGAATAACTTGGCATTCACTAGAACAGCTCAACTTGCTTTTTCTTTACACAAAACAAAACCTGTCAGTTTCTGCATCCCTACTTGCTAAGTGGTGGCTCTCTGTTAGCTTTCCAAGGAAATTAATGCCATGTCTTTTGCTTTTGTCTTTCAGATTTCCTTATGTGTTCAAGTAGATGTGTTTATTTCAGCCTCAAAATAACTGATGCCAATGCTTGCTATGGCATCTGTGGCTCCCCCAGTTGTATTTAAGGAGTTTTGTCCCCTATATTATCTTCTTAATGCCATTCCTACAAAGATCCAGAAAGGCTTTCGCTCCATCGTGGTGTACCTCACAGCCCTTGATACGAATGGAGACTACATTGCTGTGGGGAGTAGTATTGGAATGCTGTATCTCTACTGTAGACATTTAAACCAGATGAAAAAATACAATTTTGAGGTAAATACTTTTCGTCTTGTCTCTTTTGATGAAGCCCAGTTGCTTAGAATTGAGCTGCTGTTTGTTGCTCATTAGTTTTCTGAGTTGTATTTATGATTTGTTTCAACAGGGCAAGTGTGAATCTATTACTTTTGTAAAGCTCTTGAGTTGTTTTGATGATCTAGTTGCTGTTGGTACAGCCTCAGGTCGAGTTGCAGTTTTTCAACTTGTGTCTTCATTACCTGGAAGAAACAAACAGGTAAATCTTTGCATTTGGCTAAACTTCTGTGGCATTAGTATACTGAATCCTAGTAACGTATTGTGATTCTTTAGAGTAGTGAAAGCCAGTGAATGTTGCCTCGCTGTCTGTAACTACCTAAAAGGTGGTTATGGTCAGGTGGGGGTCGGTCTTTTCTCCCTGGACACTGGAGACAGGACAAGGGGTCACAGACTTAAGCTCCATCAGGGGAGGTTTAGACTTGACATTAGGAAAAGGTTTTTTACTGAAAGAGTGATCTGGTTTTGGAACGGGCTGCCCACAGAGGTGGTCGGGTAACCATCTCTGGAGGTGTTTAAGGTTAGGCTGGATGAAGTGCTGAGTGGCATGATCTAGATGTCAGATGTTTAGGGTTACTTGGTTGGTTTTAGGTTGGATTGGATGATCTTTAAGGTCTTTTCCAGCCTCATCATTACTGTGATACTGTGAAGTATCTGAATATGTTTTGGGCATCACATGTTAAGCTTATAAAGCAATAATCCTAAAGCATGCTTTTCATTACCAAATATGTGTGTCGTCAGAAATGCTCTTGAGAAATTCCTTATCTGTAATAATTGTCTGACCTATTTGGTGGTGGCTTCTTTGATTGTTAATTTATGATATTTGTGCTGAATTGAAATTAGAATGACCTCTGACTTAGTGGTCTGACTTGGTGTTTTTTCACAGCTTCGGAGATTTGATGTTGCTGGTATCCACAAAAGTAGCATTACAGCTTTAGCGTGGAGTCCTAATGGAATGAAATTATTCTCTGGAGATGACAGAGGGAAGATTGTCTACTCTGCCCTAGATCTAGACCAGGTGAGTGCATATTTTCTTTAAGTATTCAGCAGTTAATTACTTACTGTCATGTTTAGTTGGATTTACTTACTGTCATGTTTAGTTGGATTGCTTGATTGATATGTATACACTTGGCCAAGTGTGTGTGCAGCCAGCAAGGCAACCTTTGGATATCACTCCCAACTGTTTAACCTCTGGAGAAAAAAAAAAACAAAAACATCCACTGCAGTGGTCCTTCTCACGTTGTCACATTTCTGCCTGAAATATTCAGTTGCCTTCCTCCAGCTTTTGGCCATTACTTTCTCTTTTGTTTGGAAACTGTACTTTAGAGTGATGTGATATTGCTGATATTGACTAAGTACTTTTTTCAGAATTGATCGGCATCTCAGTCTAGAGTGCAGAATGACAGTAGTGTTTGAGCCCTATCGGGTGAATAGTATGTTACCAGTAAATAGAATTTGTCTAATGTCTTGTTAATTAATACAGACCTGGATCATCAGCAAAGTAAGTGCTAACATGAATTCCCATATGGGAAAAAATTTTAAACAGCAGCCATTTTGATGTTTCTATGTCCATATTGGATTTGACAAAATGGTTCAATATCTGCAAGTGTAATGATGAATCTGCAGTGTTGCATGACTTGACTCTGGAGAAAAAGGAAGAAAAGTAAATTGTGAGTTAGAGTTTCTACTTGTTCAAATGAAGCACATTAGTTAATATTCTAAGAGAAATTTAATTTCATAGTGTGCCACAATGGTACTCGTAATCTGACTTGCCCTTGTTTGCATAAAGGAACTCTACATTCATTAAGTGAACTTCAGGCAACAGTAGTTTATAAGTTTTATATTTGTTTATTTGCTTTCTCTTCTAGTGCTTATTTATTCCTTTGAAATATTAGTATTACCTTCTATTTTTAGAAAGG
This sequence comes from Upupa epops, assembly GCA_013397515.1. Classification (NCBI taxonomy): domain Eukaryota; kingdom Metazoa; phylum Chordata; class Aves; order Bucerotiformes; family Upupidae; genus Upupa; species Upupa epops. The sequence goes on along the minus strand of VZRI01000862.1, from coordinate 81,518 downwards.
TTGACTCTTATTAATCACATGTATTTTTAAAAGGGTATTTGCAACTCCAGCCTGGTATTGGAAGAGCCATCTTCAGTTGTCCAGTTGGATTACAATCAGAAAGTGCTGCTTGTCTCTACTTTACAACGGACTCTGCTTTTTTACACAGAAGAGAAATCTGTCAAGCAAGTTGGAACGCAGCCCAGGAAAAGGTAACCCTCATAAAATCTTGATGAAGGCGCTTGTATTAAGTCTATCTTTTCAGAGTAGATTAGAGAAACAGTGAGATGAATACAATGCAGCAGTCTGCTTACACAAAGTTAGTTACAGTATCTGGGTCTGCTGGGGCATCAGTTAGTAATTCTATCTACTTAGAAAGGACACGGTTGCAAACGTGTTACAATTCTATTTTCAAGGCACTGTTACGCAAAAAAATACTTAAGATGTTTCCTCATTCTTCCAATTAAAATCACAGCCAAACTTCCTCTGCAGTCTTTCTTGATTTGCTGTGACTTGGTGTGACAGGTTTGCTATCGGGTCCATCTAATAGATGACGTGAAGGCTGTGAACTTCCGGTATGACATCCTGGTATCTTACACTGTGTAATCTCTCTTGTGTATGAAGGAAGAGGGAACACAGTTTTAGAGCAGCCTGATTGACTGTATTTGGAGGTAGAGGTAATTGACTCTTGAAGTAAGATATACAGTGCCCGATTCAGGGATCTGAATAGTATAGAGGAATACCAAGGAGCTTCTTATTTATGTTAAGGGATTTTCTTGAGTGATTGCAATAGTGTTTTTATGCAGAAAGATTTTAACAGTTGAGGTCTGTTCCTTGTTATGTTGTCAGATTCTTGGTGTTAGTTTGAAGTGTTTTCTTAATTCTGGGAGAAGGATGAGCACTTAGCAGAATTTTTCTGAGATAGACAGAGAGTAACAATAAGGCCATGAGGCTTATTAAGAGAAGACCTTTAACTTGCCTCATTGATGTAGCATCCAATGTGGAAAGCAGAGAAAAACCCATTATTACTAAAAAATGCTGCTCTTAGTGCAACCAAATTTGTACTTTAAACATTTGACTGAATCCTTTAATCACAGAACAAAACTTTGTAAGAGAATTTTACAATTTGCAGTTGTATATTTGTGCCATTAGTTTAAAAATAGTTTCTAAGCTGAGTATATAGCTTTTAAAATACTTAGTTCTTTTGTGTTTTAGTGCTGGCAAATTTGGAGCATGCTTTATACCTGGCCTGTGTAAACAGAGTGACATGACACTATTTGCTGCCAGACCTGGGCTTCGTCTCTGGAAGTCTGATGTTCATGGAACTGTTCAGGCCACATTCATATTGAAAGATGTATTTGCTGGAGGAATAAAAACTTTTGAACTGTATCCTCGTTTGGAACCACATGATAGAGGAAGGTACAGCTCCCCAGAGAAACACCTTGGAGTGGTCTCATGCTTTTGCCGAGAAGGATGGGTGCTGACTTGGAATGAATACAGCATCTACTTACTAGACACTGTGAACCAGGTGGGTAAATCTTGTAGTTGCGTATTTTGCTTCATATTTGTTTTTGTTCATACTATGCTCTGAGGGTCACTCTGAGTGATCTGTTACACTTCTATGATTTAAAATAATACTGAAACCTACAACAATGACTTTATCTCTCCAAGTTTTTATTACAATGATATACTTGCAGAGTAGTTAGGTATATTTTGTATAAAATGACAATGTATTTAAAAGCTTTCATTACAAGCATTAATATTGTAGTAAGGGCTGATACTTAGCAAAACTTATATAAATCTAAAGTCTAGTCATTACTGTAGAAAGAAGTTTTAGGCCTAGAAAATGTGCCTGCAATTATTGTTTAATAGTAATGAATAATTGTTGCTGTATCATTGCCACTATTTCTCCAGCCATTGGCTGGAGAAAATTCCATAGATTTGTGGAATTAAAATAAAAAGTAGTATAAAATTTAATTACTTCTTATTTAGAAAGGTACTTTCCTCTTTCTTTTTCCTGATTTCTTCTTCTTTGGTAAGATAAACTTTTTATTATGGATATATGTTAATAAAATTCCAGTGAACACTTCAGTTAAACACCATTTGTTCAAATAGTTTGTTAATATTATGCCAATTATTTCTTTCTGTGTTGATTCTTTATAGGCTTTGATTGGTGGCTTGGAAGGATATGGTGATATTGTGTCTGTGTCCTGTACCAACAATGAGATTTTTCTTTTAAAGGGAGATAGAGATATAATAAGAATTTCAAGTAGACCTGAAGGACTGTCATCAATAGGTTTGTACAGATTAGCAAACTATAGTATATATCTCGTGGAACATGGTATCTGTTGCATTCTTTTAATAGTAAAAAAACCTCCCAAACAACAGTAAACTAAACCCCACACAAAGACCTTTAGGTTATTGCAAAAACCTACCTGGTTCTGCAGATTTACTTATCTGTTTGTACAGACTATATTTAAAGATCTGATTTATCGGTTCATCTGAACCCCTTGAGAAAGCAATTGTTAAGAAATTAGTTATGGTTCCCTTTTCCTCATTTTTTTAGAATGGATTAGCATTCTCCTATCCAGGCATCTACAATCTGTGCATTTGAGACCTTACTCTAAAACATGATACTAAAAACATCTGGTTCTCTATTTACTCATCAATCTCAATTGTCTGGGTTGGAGATACCTGAGTATGTTTATTCTGTGCCACCTGTCACCCACCCACATCCCAGCCTTCCCAGCAATGAAAAAAAAATTACTGTCAAAATCAGCAAAGAATACTCACTAAAATTCTGAAAGTAATTTGAGAGTTTATTTTCTTATTCATTGTCATGTGAGTTCAGTATTGATGTTACTAGAACTCTGTAAAAGGGATTAGCAATACTTCCTTAATGATGGTGCTGGTTGATTTCTTGAATGTAAAGTTTGTAAATACCTTCATCCAGCATATTACACTCATGGAAGGACCTACGCGTTAAAAATACTGCATCTTAGCTTTCTAGTTTAGCAAGTATGAGAGCTAGAGAACTTCACTTTCCTATTGTTATGTATTAGTGATGGATTTAGTTATTTGAACTGTTACTTACTCATAAACTTCTAGGGGGTGTTTATTATTTTAGTCTTAACTTCCAAGTACAGTTTCAGATGAGCCTTCTGGAAGTGTATTTTCTTCTAAGTACCATGTTGGTTTATCTGGTAAATCTTGAATTTTTTCAAGATACTGTATTTTTGAATGAAGAAGCTGTAGTAGCACTTCGTTGTGTGATACAGGTGATCTTGCTGCCAAAGACCAGTACCATTCTTAATACATAAATATATTTCTAGTATCAAAATTCTGAACTTATGATACAGGTTTTGGAGGATTTAGTTTATGAAATGATTTCCTATAGATTTACAAGTTCACACTGCATGTGTCTGTATTTGAAATGTTGCAATCTTAGAATGTTTTTCTATTGCATAAACCTTATTTCAGTATTCTACAAGAGCTATACCTCTACCCACTCAATGCACCATTTATTTTTCTTTTGGTTGTTTTCAGATGTGAATGCAAAGGTGTCAAATCCTTTAACAGATACATGTCCTAAGTTGCTGACCCCATTATCAGAAGCTTCATCTGTGTCATCTAGCCCTTCAGTGGAAACAGATAAAAAAATGGTTACTTCCCCTTCAGTTACTGATGATAAAAATGACTCTTCTTTAGTGGAAGATGATTTAGACACTCCAACACTATCAGAGAAAAGTTTTGATAGAGTGGGAGACTTGAGCTGTGAAATGAGAAAAAGGAGTTCCTATGTAGTGAGTGAATCAAGAAGCAGGAGCAGTTCAGTAAATTCTGTGGACAGTGGCTCTAGCTTTATTCTATGTTCAGATCAGCCTTCAGATGTTCAGAGAGAGGGTCAACTTTCCTCACAACGGTTCAGCACAATCAGCTCTGAAGATTTTGATCAAGAACTCATTGTAAAGCCAATTAAAGTTAAAAAGAGAAAAAAGAAGAAACCGGGTAAGTAGAACCTTTCCTGCCACTGCTCATTGATTTAGAACATACTGGTTTTGATGTTTTCACACAAGCGAATGTGCATTTGACATGCTTTGCTTGTACTGTATTGTCACCCTCTTGAGGCATTTGAGAGGTTGTGATTGGGCCATTTATGTAAGGATAAAAGCTACTTTCAAAAGTGACAAATTGATGATATCTTTTTAGAGTTTTGTTTTATTCTTTTAACTTTGTTTATGTAAATATGATTAAGATTCTAATATATGGCTTAATGGTAACTTGCAATGGACTCTGCTTCCAATTTCATTATCTGTTCATTCTACTTGGAATATTTGAGAGTATCTTTATTAGCCAGGCTTTTTTAGTTTGTTAAAATACTGTGAGTACTTGATTATTATAATTGTTTACTCTATTGGTGTTACAACATGTAAATGTTCTGTTCTTAAGATTTTTTTTTTGCTTTATATGTAACATCTGATGTTGAAATTGAACAAAATCAGGAAGTTGGCATTTAGATTTAACTCTGTTCTTCCCCTAATGATAACAATATTTTAATCTCTTACTTTGTATCGAAATATAATACATTTTGTTAATACTATTTTTCTTGTTTTGTGAGAGCAGAAAGTGGGGCCAGGAAACACCACAGCTCTCTGGAAAGTACACCAATTTATGAGCGTCACCTTTCTGGTGATAGTCCACATTCACTGAACACAGACTCCTTTTCCATGACTTCCAGCCTGATGAGTGGCAGCATTAATCATTTAAGTACTGGATCTCCAGATCAGGAAAGCATATTCACTGTGGAGTCTCATACAATCTTGCAAGAAGATAACGGTTCAGAAACTTTTAGTGTCCTGCAGTCTCCTGAGTCTGCAACTGTACTAATTAATGAAGAGAATGGAGATATGGCTGATTTACAGAACCTTACAAATGGTGACAGTGGTGTGGGTGCTTCAACTATTACATTTCCTGTAGTCTTCGCAGAAGACCTGACAAGCAGCATTGCTAGTGAATGTAATGGCAGTGTGGTTTCTGCAAACAGTGAATGCTGTCTTAGGAGGCTGAAGCAAGAAGAGGAGCAGGATTCTCCTACATTGTGTAAAATAGATGAAAATTTAGATAAAATAAAGCTGCAGGATAACGAAAAGTCTTTTGAAAAGCCAGACCTTACAGACCAAATGTTTGTGGAATGTGATGCTGTACTTGGTATTCAGACACCATTGACTCTGAAGGAAAGTGAAAAAACTGATAGAGAAGACCAACAGCAGCTCTCTCTAATAAACAGTGCTCTGTTAGAACCTTCTGTGCTCCACTTTGACATCTCTAACAAGGTTTATTTGGATAAAACTTCCATTTCTGAATGGAATTTTGAAAGTGCAATCAAAGCTAAATCTAGTACTAGCAGTGCTGAATGGGTAGCAGACACCTGTGAAAGTAAGACTGAGAAGTCTGCCTCAAGTGATGAAGAGGATATTTATGCACATGGCTTACCGTATTCATCCTCAGAGACTAGCATACTTGAAGTTGGTGCTGGGCATGGTTCCCAGGATGTGGCCAAGAGAAGCCTAGATGAAATGGTGCTCTTAAAATCTGATCAGGTATATGCTTTCAGTGTAGTTAAAATACATGTTTGCAGCATCTCTAAAGAAATGTTAATGTAATTGCTAGCCTTAACTTCTTTAGGGAGGCAGTTTTTCTTTTTCTTCCAGGATTTGAGTAAACAAGTCAAACTTAATGCCAAACTGTAATATGTGTTGTGACTCTTAAGAAATGTGATATATTCAGCTTCAGAATCCTTAATGTGTGCCTGCAGTGTGGAGATGCACTGATTGTATTATTCCCAGCTCAAAAAAACTGCTGTCGTACATCTGTCCATTAAAGAGTGAACAGTAAAACCAAGTCATGCTCAAAAGCCACTCCTTGTTTAGGTCTCCAGTAGCCTAAATCCTGCATGATATTGTTTCCAACTTGATTTGGCTTTATGGGAAACTAGTGATGATTGTCTCACATGGCTGGCCCCTGGTTAATGATCGTTTTACCTATAAATAGCATAAGGATGAGGGCTTTTTTATGCCCTAGAGAGCAGATTGTCCTATTTAAAATATTAACGTTATTCTTTCTGTACTGTCTCTCTTTCTGTCATTGTTATTTTTGGGGTGAACATTTCCAGAAATAGCAATTCTAATATAAAACCTAGAAAATAAGCACTAAAATTAATAGCACCATATGCAAAATCACTGGGAGTTTTAGCAGAAATCTTCAGAAAGAAATACAGTTTTTCTGGGGAGCTTTGGTTCTTCCAAAATGGAGAACAGCCTTGTGCTGAGATAACAAAATATTTCTTGATAGAGTTGAGTTATAAGTTGCTGGTGACTTATTTAGTAAGAACAACTGAAAGTATAGAAGCATATATCAGGTTATGATATTCTTACACTCTGGAATGTTAACTTCACAGATGCTTAGATTCTAGGTTGTCCATGCAGTGCTTGGGTTCGCCTCATGTAAGCTATCAAAATTGAAGGTGGCCATCTATAAGTCAAATTTTTGTACTGCATGGCTACAGTGCCATACTGAGAGTATTGGAGTTGGCTATTTAGCTGTCTCTGCGCTCCAGCTATATTGTTCGGTTTTTTCAATTTTCTAGACAATAAATAATGTCTCAACTATAAATAAACTGGTTTATGTATTTATTTTTGCATCTTCTATTTACTGTAAATATATACTCTTTAATTAATAAGAGGAAACATTTCCATTTTTGGAGGTAGATGGCAATGTGGAGGATTTTATTAATCTTTATTTTAATTATTACCCAAATCTTTTGTGTCTTGGAGAACACTGGCAGATGTAGTTCTATTTTGCACAAGACAAATCCATTCATTGATTAAGTTACTTAAATCCCTTAAATTTAGCTTTTTAAAATAAAAAAGACAGGAGCTGCTGTGCTTATGTAGACATTTTCTTGCACAGTTTGAGAACACCTGGCCCTGTTCTGACTCAATAGTTTTTAGTTTGCAGAGAGCTGGATGGGATACTCTGGCCCTGGTTATGGCATCCTGAGTCTCGTTGTCTCAGAGAAGTACATCTGGTGCCTGGACTACAGAGGCAGCCTCTACTGCAGTGCCCTTCCTGCCGCCGGGCTGCGCTGGCAGAAGTTCGAGGATGGTGTCCAGCAAGTGGCAGTTTCCCCCTCAGGTCAGTTGTTTCTTTGCAACTTTGGTAATATGAAACTTGTGCAGACTTCTGCTTTGTATTTCTTATTTTTTAAATAACAGCTGGTATTTAGTTAGGTGAAACTTGCATTTTTCTGGGAGCAGAAATGCAGTTCAGCAAGTAAATAATTTCCATGTAGGCAGTTTACTGTTTTATTTTTTTTTTAATATAGTATTTGCAGAAACTGTTGTTTGGGGCATCTTGCATCATCCTTTAATACTGCTGGTTTGCCTTTCCCCTCATATGAGTTTGGGTGTAGAAAGTACAAGTCCCTGTCACAGTAATTGCTAAGTAGTGCCATGTTCTTTTATTTCCTCATGCAGGGTCTCTTCTCTGGAAGATTGAACAGAAGACTAACAAAGCATTTGCTTGTGGAAAAGTAACTATAAAAGGAAAACGCCACTGGTATGAGGCTTTACCCCAGGCTGTATTTGTAGCTTTAAGTGATGACACCGCCTGGATTATCAGAACAAATGGAGATCTATATTTGCAGACAGGTACCTGAATTAACTGCAGGGTCTTTGTTCATGTCTATGGAACAATCACAATTTGTTTTAAACTTACGTTGACAGCCAGTAAACTGAGATCTCTTTACCTTGAGAAATGGTTGGGAGCAGTAGTGAGAGTCTGTGTTAATTAGGGCACTGAAAAAGCCAGTTTAGGACCACTTTGGTGGTGTTTAGGGTTTTTTTGCTAAGTGGAGCACGTACAGTGGATATAGAATTTGTCATGGGAAGGAAATGATGTAGATACAGATAAATAGAAAAGTATTGTAGAAACTATTGGTATAAAATCCTTGCCTTGAAATTGGTATGATACACTGAAACAGCTGAGCCGTTGGTGGGTTTTCTTTTCCTGCTTTAAGGGTTTTAACAGTTTTAGGAAATTCTGGTGTTGGGGGACAGTGTAGGGGAAAGTAGAAGCCTTGTGATTGAAAAGGCACAGATCTATTGGAGTTAAGAGTTACCACTTGATAACAAAGCTAGCAGAGAAATGGAACAGGCTGTGCAGCAGCAATCTTGACAGCTGTCTTCTTGCTGGGTATGAGCGGGGCAAGAATCAGAAAAAGTCATGTTTCAGTGGCAACTTGCTGTAGCGCAATATAGAAATGCTTCATTATTGAGAAAACTGTTTAAATACACAGCATAGCTTCAATGATAATCCTTAAAATTGGGGTTGTTTTTTTTTTAAAGTTTAGTAGGTTTAAGGAAATCAGGTACCCTGCCCAAGGTTATATGCTTTGATGCTTCTGCAAGTCTCATACAGGTTTTATAAACAGAGATTCCTGGTACTGACACTAGAGGGAGAAAAGGAACAGAAATGACAGGATAGGACTTGCATGCTCTGAAGGGTAAAGGATTCAAAGTGTTTTATTTCTTAAAATAGAAATTCATTTGTATTAGAGGAAATTATTAATAATTTATAGAGGAAAAATGGTTAATCAAGGAAATAGTAACGAAATGAGAAGCATTAACATGTCAGGGATATTTCCCTCCTTGTTTTCTTTTGTTGGGCAGCTTTGTTTCTTTCAATTGCAGAAGACACCAGGTTTGTAAATAAATCCTCCTTTTTTGATTCCTAGGCCTGAGTGTGGATCGTCCTTGTGCCCGAGCAGTAAAGGTTGACTGCCCTTATCCACTGTCACAGGTCACATCCAGAAATAATGTTGTGTGGGCACTGAGTGAGCAGCGAGCCCTGCTGTACCGGGAGGGAGTACGCAGCTTTTGTCCTGAAGGAGAGCAGTGGAAGAGTGATATTGTCAGGTAATGACACTCTGGTGGGACAGCAGCATAACCAGAAAGACACAAATAATTGTCTTCAGTGATGTAATCCCTTGATGTTTGAAAAAGTGTTTCCCAGGCTTGTGTGTTTACAGGCATATGTGTGTGTACACAGGTGTATGGCCTTTAGTGTTAGTCTGAACATACTCAGCATAACTGGTGGTTTTCTGTCTGATGAATAACTGTTATGTAGTGACAGATAATGCTATAAGCAGAAGTGGTAACACAGTCAAAGGAAGTTTAAGAAAGTGAGAACAATTTCTAAAACATCTTTATAATGTCTGTCAGTGACTTTTTTGATTCAGATTTTAAAAAATATTCTAGATAATTCATATTTAGCTTTGTAGTTTGTCCTGTGCTTGCAGTAGTTAGTTTGTGATGAAGTTAAAAGCACTGTTTACTGCTAGCTTTCAGAATTTAGAATGTAGTCTGTTGTGACATCAGCCTGAAGCAAGTATAGGAAGAAATTCCCGTTCATCTCATCATATGATTTTATCTTCTACTGAATAATCCTATTGTGAAGCTTTAACTTGTATTTCCCAGCCTGGTATCTGGTTCATTGAAAGGCTTAGAGAAATATTTGGTGTCTTGTTCAAATCTGAAATTTGCCTGTACTTTAATTGGTTTATTTAGTGAAAATACCTGCTTGACCTACACCTTAGGTGCACTTAATGTTCTTGGGCTTTGTATTAAAATTGCAGAAAGCAATTTGTTCTTAAATTGTTGAGAAAAGTGGTCTGAAAGAAATAGCATTGTTAGCTACCTTGATAAATGTGTGATACGATCACTTGATCCTGGTGACTTTCTGTGCTTGAAAATTGTTTACTTATAAAAGAAACTTGCAGTCCTAAACACAACATTTATCTTTGCCATGCAGTTGGCCCCAGAACTGCCTGCATTATTTTCAGAATAGGTCAAGGAAGTTGGAGAAGACACATTTATGAAGCTGCCTTATCAAGAACTTAATGAACACAGCTCTTCATTTGTTCAGTAAATAAGAAATAAGATTCTTATTAATTTTATTGTTATGTATTCAAGTTTCAAATCTCAGGTGATCTTTGCCTCATTTTTTATTGCTGACTGTTTTTTATTTATTCAAACTTTTCTATTACTGGGTAACTGAAAATTAGAAATCAAGTGTGTGTTTGAGCTTGGCCACATTGGTTCAATCATTTAGAACTGCTGTTAGCATTGTGTAAAATACAGTAGGCATTAATTTGAAGATGTTTAGTTTTTTTCCTTGTTTGCATTTCCAGTGAAATGCAAGCTTTGGAACCAGTGTGCATAACCCTTGGAGATCAGCAGACATTATGGGCTTTGGATGTTCATGGAAATCTGTGGTTCAGAACTGGTATAGTTTCTAAGAAACCACAAGGAGATGATAACCATTGGTGGCAAGTAGGCATTTTTAAATTTTACTTTCAGATTAGTCTTCTACCTTGAGTTTATTATTTGCATGTTTTCCCATGAGATTCTAAGGTAACAATTCTTTGACATGGTATAGCACTATTTATTCATGATACTGAAACTGCTGTAGCTGGAATCCCTTATGTCTGCTATGATAAAAAAGAAGAATCTATCCCGTGGTCATCTAAAGCAGATTTTAAGTACTCAGGAAATGCTCTACCAGATCATACCAAGATACATGCACTGTTGGTATCTTAACAGTTACAGTAGAACATGCTCCTTAGGCAGAATGTTTAGATCTGGCTGCTGAATGCAATCTCTTTGCTTGTCTTCCAGTACCCATCCTTTTCCTTAGCTAGATAAAATTAATAACATTGTAAAAATGCTTTTCTCCATGAAGTTGAGGTTTCTTCAAATCATGTAGGGCTCCTTGCTTCACTTGCAGGTCAAATGGGTAAAATCAACTTGGTCACTTGATTTAGAATTCCTGAATCTTTGTTTTCCCCAGTTTTTCTTACTTTCTTCAGAAATAGGGGTGGGGGTGAAGTGAGTACAAAAAGAATTACCCAGAAAATTCAGTTGTATACATGTCTACCTAAGCTAAAAGAATTTCAGTTTATGTGCATATCTAATCTCTCTTTGCATAGGGGCTTCATGAGTAGTTTGGCTTTAAGGATATTGGCAAACTACACTTTTCTGTGTTCTTAAACATCTGTTCTTTCGAGGTGTTATCCTTTGGGAAATTGTGTATTTAGACCTCCTCCTGCCTTGTGAATTAAAGTGCTGATTAGGTTGTCGTAAAGCAGTATTATATACAGGTTTTTTGCCATGTGGTTTAAATCACTACACTGTAAAAGAATCTCTCTTTTTGGGAAACTGAAAATTCACCCTTTAGTTTGCAGAGCTCAACGTGTTATCCTAAAATAAAGGGCTTTCTTAAAATAAAGAATTCAAAGTGGATTCGTGGGTAGGGGATAATTGTAAACTTATGTTTAATATTGTTTCTGGTTTATTATCAGGACTCTTACTAATTCAAAACATACCATTCACCTAAAGGATTATCTAATTATCAAGAATGTTTGTGGTTGGGTTTTTTCCCAGGTAAGCATCACCGATTATGTAGTGTTTGACCAGTGCAGCCTGTTTCAGACAATAATCCAGGCAACTCAGACAGTGGCAACAGCAGCTCAGGCGCCTGTGGAGAAGGTGGCTGATAAACTTCGAATGGCATTTTGGTCACAGCAGCTTCAGTGTCAGCCCAGCCTCCTTGGAGTTAATGGCAGTGGAGTCTGGATCTCTTCAGGCAAAAATGAATTTCATGTGGCAAAAGGAAACTTAATAGGTTGGTGTGCTTTTACATCTGATATTTTTCAAGTTAAGAAAAACAGGAGAAAGTGATTAACTATGGTTCCTATTCATTCTTGTTTCAAGAGAAGGTAAAATAAATCAAGCCTGTGTACCATTTTCACACCAATATGTTCTGTTTTTCCATTTTTAATGTCATTATGCAGATTATCCAGGTTGAGGTGGGATAGCTTTAACAAACAATTTTTTAAACATTTTTAATTATTAATTATTTAATTATTGTTTAATTTTTAAACAATTGTTTAAAAATTAAACGATATAATTTCTAGAATTTGGGCTTAAATACTTTACCATTTAAGGGGAAATATTTATAATGGAATGAAGTGAACTATGCACAAGTTACCTACATTTGTCTCTTTCCTGGAATGAGAAGGCAATCTTAAGCTATTGTCCCTGTTATATCTAGCACAATGGGCTCTGATTCATGATCAGTGTGACTATGCAAAATGTAATATTGTGGTTTTACAGTTATAAAATAGGAATTGCTGTATTTCTCAAAATAGGATTTGGATTTAGTACATTTCTTTCATCAGGTAAACACTAAGAATAGACCTAGAACATCGCCTGTTTAATCTTGTAAGCAGATTGGTCTCCTGATGATGACCATTAATCTTCCTTCTTGTCCTTTTCTTCATTCTCAGTTTTCGGCACAGAGAAAATGTTTATATAATATCTAATCTAATATAATTAAAAATGTTAATAAAAATTAAGTTTCATACTAGTATCTTTCTCTTTTTTCTTTTAAGGCACTTACTGGAATAATATTGTGCCTCGTGGTACTGCTTCTGCTACAAAATGGATTTTTGTATTGGCTTCCACAGCTTCATCTAAGGAAGGTTAGTGAATCAACAGTTGCAGGTATGTAATATCTGATGTTTAAGTCAAGTGCAGTTGATAATGAAATACCCTGAATTGCCTCAGCTTTTGGATGAATTTTCTTTATGTAGGGGGATATAAAATATTTGAATTAAGGTGAAAATACATCTGTAAAATTACTGTAGATTTAAAAAAAACCATATAATGCATTCTGCTGTCTTTGGAGTGCAGTGGCATTCGACAGAGAAATGGGTAGTCCTTAAAGGGAGCAGTAACTTCCTAAGTTGCCACAGCATGAGTTACCAAAATTTGTAATATGAGATCTTGGAGCATGGTTTGCTGGACTGTGTATTCTAAACAAGTACTTATCCTGTCAGTGTAATTATTGCAGCAGAATCTTACACTTTCTCAGTAAAAGTTCAAACACACTAGGGGATCCAATTTCTAGTTACAATAGTTAACAACTGCGTTATCAAAGCACACTGGGTTTATTGGCAAAAACGTGTGATTTAGTAGCCGAAAATTTCTGGTTTTCAAAGGCAGTTACCAAGAATAAGGAAGAGCAAAAGAATAAAGGAAAGTGTTAGTGCATGGTGTTAAGTATGTGTTCTCTCTCTAGGAGTTTCTTCAAATGAGATCACTTCTACTTGCTTCATTTGAGAAAGGAAGTATTTAGGTATCTAAATAAGAGTTTGGCGTGTGTTTGTACTTACGCTATGAATGTAGCCAAGAAACTTTAGTTTTGTCTTTTAAAATGTACTGATTATTTTTTCATAAGAACTAAGTGCGTAAGCTTTCCAGAGTGGATTAGGAATTCCTTGAGTAACAAAAATGTCCCTACCATAGGAAGCTTTCTGTGGCTCTGCCAAAGCAACAAGGATCTGTTTTGTGTCAGCGATCAGAATCCTCAGTTTCGTCCTTCTACAGTACAGCTGCCACCAGACAGTGAAATGGTGCACTACTCTGCCTGCCAGGATGCCATTTGGGGTTTGGACAGTCTTGGACAGGTATTTATCCGAACGCTTTCATCCAGCTGTCCAACAGGAATGCACTGGACAAAACTGGATCTCTCTCAACTAGGTATGACAGTTTTCTTGAGTAGACTATCTTTTAACCCTCTTAGCATACAGTATTTTCCTTCAGGAATCTCTTCTAGTTTACTTAAAAAGAATATTGCATTTACTGGATTAAATAAAGGGTAAAGGGCCTCACAGTAGAGGTCTGTAAAACATCAGAAACCACTGTGGTTTTCATTTAGCCATAGCTGGAGAAAGCTTGTATACTGTTTACAAGATACTTCATGCATGTGTGTACTTCTTAGAGTTTGTCAGTCTGAAACAACACAGTGCTGTGCAGATGTTGGAATAGCTTTAACTAATGTAGTTCTTGTACTACAGTATAACCATAATAACATGGTCCTTGGGCAGTTTCATACAGTTGTGTGGTTAAATACATTTTTAACAGAGTTGCCAAAGCTTCATTAGAATCCTGTCAAGGAAAAATTGTGCTCCAAGCATTGCATCATCCATATGTGTGGCGTATGTGAAAGCACTCTTGGCTTCAGTTTGATACCAGTCTTATGGTTCAGCACAATGTTAAGAATGTGCTGTGGTTAGCTACTCTTTTTATTTTGTTAGGCACAAGACCAAGGTTGTTGACTGTGTTTTAATCATTAAAATACCTTCCTGCTTTGGCTCTGGATAATCAGGCCACTTATCAGCTTCATCGGTAACAGTCCAATTGGATTTACTTTTTTGATCTGACTGTTAGGGCATTCTTATGCATTCTTGTTTCAAGAGAATGTAAAATAAATCGAGCCTGTGTACCATTCTTGCACCAGTATGTTCTATTTTTCCATTTTTAATGGCAATGTTCATGACTGTTCTGAGAACAGACAAGCAATTTTAATTTCAGGGTTAAGGTAAGGCAGAAACAGCTGTTAGACTTTCAGGCCTCATGTACAATTTCAGTATAAAATTTGTAATGGAAAACTTTTTAAAGTGCATGTTTTAAAATTAATTTGTTTGCAGTTATTAACCGGGTTTTACAGTCCTGATGAGTTGGTTCCAAATAATTTGTTGTACTATAGTTTAAGCACTGCAAGGCCTTTTACCTTCATTGACATATAGGATAGATTTGTCCACACTCTTCTTACGTTGCTTAGTAGAGTTTGAAACTTTTCCTCATCATATTATTGTCTTCCAACAGCTTAGATAACTGTTTAACTGGAATAATAAATAACTTATGGATATTTTCTGAAAACCTCAGAAAACTTCTAAAGAAAATCAGCATATTTGGTGTGTAATATATAGTTTGTGAACTTCAAGCAGTTCCACAGTTCAGCCATTAAGTTAGCTGTTCCTGTTCATAGCACATGAACTTGTGCTTCCTGGCACATGGTGGTGCTGTTGCAAAAATCTGAGGTTCAAGAGTTACTTCAGATGCTCCACACCCCGGGTTAATACTTAAGTGTGAAAATGGTTAAGATATTTTTTCTCCAATTAAATGCATATAGTAGTTCCCTGCTGTCAAGATAGTGCACATCTATGGCTATAAGAGCCTTTATTTGCTCCAATGGGAATGATGAAATTGGAGAGCTATTGCTATTGATCAAGGGCATGCTTCTGTTTATTCCTGAAACGTTGGGGAGCAAGTTGCTGTAAAATGCAATTCAGAATTATGTACGGAAGTGATGCAGTTGCCAGAATTCATGTTGAAATGTTTGTATTATGTTAGTGGTATTAGGGTTATGGTAGTAACAACCTCTTGCCATTATGCTGGGTACTGGAAGTAGTACCTAGGACATTATTTTGATTAGGATTCCACTGTAGGTGCCAGGGTCTCTAAACACAGCAAAGCAACCTTTAGATTTCAACAATAAGCCATGCTTCTGAATCATGCTACTTTTCTCTGACAGTAAATGAAAGTGGTTAGTGTGATCTCCTGAGATAAAAACAGTAAGTGAGAGGAGGGAGAAACCCCAAAACATTTACATAAGGGCTGCATTTTTTAATGTCAAATTGTACTGTAGACGTAAATAATATCAGCTATGCCAAGTAGGTGATACGTGATTCCATGTTTGAGTGCTCTGGTGATTGTTTGGCTCAGAACATTTGAACAGCTGAGACATCATATGATTAAAGCTGTTACTTAGAGTCATACTTTGTTAAAAGGAATAATGAGGTTTTAAGTAGGATTTTGACTTTGTAACTGAATGTCAAGCTATGGCCTGCAAATGAAAATTTTCTAGATATTCTTATCCCAAGCAGCAGAAGGTTTTGTGTATAGTTTGGATTTAGTATGAAACTGTATGATTAAAGGAAATTGGGGAGTGAGATTAATTAATTTGAATTCCTATGATTGAGAAAGTTAAATAATTTTGATTGATGAGAAGACATGTTTATTACTACAAATAATGAAAAGATAAGCTGTGTGTAGTCCTGTTGACCTCTGTTCTTTTACCCTAGCAAGTCTTAACAACAAGGAATATTGCTGTCTACAGAAACAAAATCTTTAGACTTGCACTCAGTGGGATAAAACTGCACTTCCCTGTTGAAGCAATGCTGGTTTTGGTGCACTTTACAAGGACTTGTTGCTAGATTTCATATGACTGAAGAGACAACTGCTTCCGAGAGTGGGATAGCCCAAGTGGCACTGGCATGTTCAGTTGACCAACAAAATCTATTTTTAGGGTCTTTTAATTTGGAGTCTGACCAGAGCATTCCTTCTGGAGTATATCTGTACTGATTGAGTCCTCTTTCTGGAGAGCATGGTTTTTTATTTAGCATCATGCTGTCCCTCCCAACTGTGAGGGGAAAAAAATAATTAAATATTACGTATATTGAGTCACATTGCTCTTTTAAAATGATTGTGAAGGAATTGCTGTTTACAGTTAACTATCTGTTCTTTTCAGTCTAAAATATCAGGTATGTTTCTGTACTGTCTTTGCAAACTTTTAATAGCAAGGTTGATGGGTATGACTGGTTATGCAGAAAAGAACCCAAAGCCACCCCAAAATTTACATATTTATCAGCTTTTTTTTCTTGTGCTGACTTTCATAGGGTTAAAATACTGCTGCACTTTTGCAATAGGTATAATAAATATGTGCACTGTGGAATGTAAATCTCTTTGAGAATCAGCTCCTTTATGTACACGTGTGATGCTGGTGTGTTAACACTGAAATGCATAATTTCTGTGCTCTTATACTTCTGAAGTGCTGGTAACAAAAGCAATATTCTTTGCTGAATGTGTTAGGAGATCAACACCTTTAAAAACTTGCAAATGTAGCCAGCTACACAGAAAAGTTCACATTAGGTCATGTGAAATTTTGGCTAGTCACTGATAACATTTGTCATGGAATGTTTCCCTGCTATTATTTTAATAGTATATTTTTAGCATGGTTTAGAAAGTGCAGTATGTTATGGCTAAAACATTTCTTCTTAGATTTAAAAGAGAAGTACCTCACAAAAAGAGAGTAAACCCAACAGATTGTGTTTCCACTGATTTTTTTTTTTCTTTTCTCTCATAAGTTGTATTAGCTTTAATCACTTATGTGACTGTGTTCAAAGCTAGTTTAATACAATCAAGTATAAATAAAAATTCTCATTATTAGTCAAATTTTAAAGGAAAATGCCAGATTGTTAATAGTCTTTTTGTTATTAGGTGCTGTAAAGTTGATCAGCCTGACCTGTGGAAACCAGCATGTTTGGGCCTGTGACACCAGTGGTGGCATTTATTTCCGTGTGGGAACTCAGCCTCTTAATCCAAGTTTGATGCTTCCTGCGTGGATAATGATTGAGCCACCTATACAGGTAAGATGTTGATTACAGTTCTTTGTGATTCAGTGGCTTAGTTGTGTGCATTTGAAAAATAATAATTTTAACACTTATGGAAAACAGTAGAGCCGGGTTCCAAATGTGTAGATTAAAACTTTGTCCCAAGCATTAGAATTCTACAGGATTTCTCTCCCCACACCAAAAAAAACGGAAACAAATAACACACAGAGTTTAGTCTTCTTGAAATAGCAGTTTTGCAGGCACATAGTAGGACACTCTCAACTATATACTGAGTACCTGCTGTGTATTAGCCAAGAGGCTGGACTGGCAAACCGTACAAAACGGCGGGTGTGGGAAGGCTCTGCTCAAGTGCCGTGACGTTAAAGTGCCTGCCACCCTTTATCCTCACCTTTGTGAGTCTGGGATGCTTGCCAGGGTGCTGTGTCTGGATTTAGGGACTTTCCTTATCACCCAGTGGTTAGTAAGTGTGCAATACAAGTGTAGCTCTTCTTCCTTGGGCAGAATTTTTACTCCACTGATGCCTGCCAGCTGGATCAAAGTGGAAAGGAGCCTATTAAATTATCCTGGGAACATCTTTTCTGAATACAGACAATGGGCAAAAAGTGTTTCTCCACTGTCTAGTTTCTTTTTTAACCTCTTCTTAAACCTCAGTGCTTCCTTTGGTTGATGCACTAATGCTTTGCAAGTTAAATATGAAATAGGAGTAATTTCTGTCGTGGGTTGGGACTTCTGTGGTGGGGCAGACCTCTGACTTCCAATTTCATTCTTCTCGACGCAAAATCACCTTAACTATTGGATGTTTTTTAGCATAGTAGCATTGGATGTGTTTGCATGCTTGAATTACATTTTATAATGTTAAAGAATTTCTCTTGATGGTTTTGAACTGTGTGGCTCTTCTGAAAGAACGTATTAAGAAATAAAGTAAGTGTACAGCAATGGAGTTGCAATAGGGGTTTTTGTTGTTGTTTTTTTACATCATTTGCCTTTAGTTCTGCTTATCTCCTGTCAGGTCCTTGTTTGAATCTCAGGGTGTAACAGCAAAGAAGGACAGGGAAACAGGAAAATGAAACTGTAGATTTGCATCCCATTAGTTATCACAGCACTGGTTAGACTTGTTCTGTGCTGGGAATGTGATTTGGCAGACCTGTAGACTGGTATGAAAGTACCAGTATCACTTGAGACAAGGGCTAGAGTGACAATTCTTATTCTTCATGTGCTGCAAATTGGTCTTTTTGCTGCAATCTGTCAAATACTGGTATATCCTGCTAGTGGGATGGGCCAGCAGGAGGAGGAGACTGAGGATATCAGTGGTGATGTTTTCCGTATGGGTAGTCTTAAAAAGAGGGGAAACCATGTTCCAGGATGTGTTCTATTTAAACTGACTTTTCCCAGAGACAGGGAATTAAACTTGCTCTGTGTTTTCTTACCAAAGATTGGTTTATCTAGGAAAATAGCCTGAAAAGCTGTTTCTCTGTGCTGATACATTTGCCTGTACTAAGAGCATTCCCTACTCCTCCACTGAAGTAGATTAAACTGCTCAATACATGGGTGTTTACAAGAAACTGGGATTTGTGTTGACTTGTTTATTTAGGAGTGACTCCTTATGTAGAAAGTCTTTATGTGAACAAGGTTAAAAATCAAATGGTTTGCTGTTAGCTTATTGAGGAAGCTGGATGCTGTTGCCTTCCAAAGCGATAACCCAGAGCAGTGTTGTGCTCTTTTTGGTTATCTTGCCAACACCAGACATTGCAAATTGAATGAGTCAATATGAAGGGGCAAAAATTGCTTGCAGAGAAGATGAAAAATTGTGGTTTACACAACTTGTTTTGAGTCAATTCCAGCATGTTAAAACAAGTAGTTAATGTCCTGAAGGAGCAGCTGTTCATGCTTTTCCAAAAGCTTAATGCAAAATAAGAAAATGTATGAATTTTAAAAATATTTCCAAATGTTAACTTGGTGTTTGAATAACAAATATGACAGCTGAAAAGTGAACCATTCATGAACAGTATTGGCTTATTAGTAGCACCTTACTGTGATCTTTCCATTCATTGACTTGGACACATTTTATCCTGCATCACTATCTTCAAAACAACAGCAATACTGTAAGAATTATTTGTAAACAATGCAATCATTTCCTGCTTGAAGAAGGAAATAAAAATTGCCTTTCACTTGGTTTAAGTACAGGAGCATTCTCAAATAATGTAATTTAAACCCAACTATGGATATTTCATTCTCTAATAAATGTCAGCAAATATGACTTGCCATATCCCAGATCTCATATCTCATGTGCAGCCTGTGAGCAGCTTACAGACTCTGCTTTTATGGTACCACTTCTCATTAAAGGAGTACTGTAATTGCACAACATCCATCTTTACACAACTTCACAAAGGTATTTACAGGCAATGCCTTTGAGTTTGTACTCATGGTAAATCAGTTAATGTAAGTTCAGCATTTTTTTTCTGATGCTGTATGGTTTTGTTGCAGTTTTTTTTCATCTAAAATCAAGCCATTCTTGTTTGTACTCTCTTTAACTTCCTAGTGCAGTACCTTTTGAAATGAAAAACAACATTTCATGTTCTTTTCCCTCCCTCTTCTTTATTTTATCCAACTCTTTGGAAATGTTTGATAACATCATTACAGTATCTTAAGCAGTGGTAGGTAATATATAGATGTTTTCTGCACTTCGTCCATTCTGTTCTGCAGTGTTAGAAGTCAAAATAATTACACAGTTAAGCAGCTTTTTGGAAGCTACTCTTAAGAACATTGACAAAGCTGATCAAAATTCTTTGAATACATTACTCTAGTCCAGGAAATAGAACATGTTTTTCATTCTACTGTTAATATACAGGGTAAAACTATCTGCTGTAGCATGTCTCACTATACATTAGATTTAATTTTTAAAAAGTAGGAAATAGAAATACTATAGTATGTTCCTATATGTGTGCATGTATATTTATGAAACTGTAATTATTTTCAGATTTCTCAACTAAAGGAATAATGATTGAAAATTAATTATGACAGTATAGTCAGGAAGACTAATTTGCATGATTATGTAGCAGAAGGTGATCAAAACTTAATCATCAAGTTGCTTTAAGAAGTCTGCAGAAGTTGAATGCTTGTTTGAAAAGAATTCATTTACATTGAGCTTTGATTTTTTGGCAACTTCTGAAGAAGATGCAGAGACAGAATCTGATCACTTTCTGCAAGAACTACTGGCCTTAAGAACTACCTTCTCAGATTTACATGAAGGGATCTACCAAAAAGAAAGAGCATAACAAGTATTTGCAATGAGTGATCAATCTGTTGCTTGTAAACAACTACTCTTCCTCGAAAAATACATTAAAACATTATATTCATTGACATTTGCTTAGTTGTTACTTATTAGTCTTTTGTAACAAAATTTCAGAGTATAGTGTTGAAAAAACAATCACATTAACTCTGATTAAATATCCAAATAGCATGTATGAACTGTGGAGTACAAGAGATTTATTTAAGTTAGCGTTTGCTACTGTATAACATGTTCAACATGTTTTTGTTGATCTTTGTAGTTCCTAGCATCTCAGCAGAAGAATACTGTGTAACTCAGTTTGCCATAAATTGGTCTTTTACAGTATGTGCATTTAAAGTTAGAGAAATGTTTGATTTACTACTCTTCTTATAAACCTCATGATGGTCTCTTTATATTTGAAGCTTGATGTCATGGGTAAGAGAAGATAGTGAAAATTCTTATAGATGTAGGAGGAGCTGTTTTTTTTCTCACAAAACAGGTGTTCATGTATTCACTGTCACCCAAAATTGTTCAAACTACAAAGCAAAATGGTAGTTATTTGAAATTTTAAGAAATGTCTAAATCTGCAAATTTAATACAAGTTAGATATAATTTCTGTCAAAAACTTTCTTGCTCTTAGACTGTGTTCAATGTAAGGAGGTTGGCTGTGCCTTTATGGATGAGTGGTGACTTGTTAGAAATGGTTGTCACTACCTTTGCTTCTTTTCCTCTCTTTAAATAATGTTTTGCTTACCTTACAGAATACTTAGTGCCAATCTGGAGACTTCCTTTCCTCTTCTATCTGCCTTGCCTTTGCATTTTTCAGTAAGGCTTCTATTATTAAGGCTGGTTTTATGTTAAGTGGTACTTGGTGGAGGAGATGTTGAGCACTCCTCAAGATCAGATTTTGCTGTTACATCATTTTTGATAGGTGCTGAAATCAAAGCTGAAATGTGGGAAGGGTTTGTTTTGAAGTAATCTTCAAGGATTGGTTATTTGGAGGGGGTGGGGATTTTCTGTTGAAAATGCTTTGTAACTTTTTGCTTCAGAATTACCCATGCTACTTTTGAATGTGCTTTTGGATGTGGAAAGCCACATTCTTTCTAGTGCACAATCCACATCCCTGTTCAAATCTGATTCTTTTCGCTAGCATGGACTAACTTGTGTTATCCAGCTATTGCACAGGTCTGAGTTGCTGTGGGCTCCACTTCAGAGTAGTAAGGTGAGATGCACAGGAAGTATCTTTCTTAGATCAGTTCTGCTTGGGTTGGAGAAGTAATACACTTATTAATCCTTCTGATTATCTATGGACCAGACTAGTTAGTCCCTTGTTCAAATACCTTTACTGATGTGAGGCCCCCTGAAGACATTAATAAGGAGAGGATTTTCCAAGGGACTGTACTTTTCAAGGTAATTTAGAGAAAAAGCTATGTTTGATATTAGTCGCAGGAGCTGTATTGAGGTGAGTTGCAAGTAAGTACAGGAGATCAAAGCTCTTGCAGCAGTGTATTTTGTTTAGCTGATTTAGAATGCTTAAGCATGTACCACTTAGACAGTGAAATCATATTGCATAAGAGGTGCTTTAGATACTGAAAAACTGTAATTCATGCATTTTTACTTAAGTTGCCACACAGCGATTCCATGGCTCAGTTCAGTGCTTATTATCTTCCTTTCTTGTTGCTAGTTAAGAATACTGCTGTCAATATTATTTCACTGTTTTTTTCTGCTTTGGAGTTTTAGCCTTCCAATATTTGTTTTAAAGTAGTGTTATCACCATGTTCAGAAAAGCCTACATGTAGCCTGTCACATTAGATACCAGTTATCAGCACCAGAAGCTTCAGATCACAGAAAGTGCACAAAAACATATAAACCCAGAAAAATGAGTAGATGACCCTTCTATGTCCTTTTGAAAATGACCTCAAGATTAGCTTTTTGATGAGACTAGCGTACATTGGGGGAAAAAAGCCTTCTCTCTACTTGCTTTCGTTTGTCCAGTGTAGAAACTTCTTTACATTCTACACTCTGCCAGCGTTCCCGTGTCTTGGTTAGCTAACCCAGAATTATATGGTCAACGTTCACTTGGGTAAATAAAGTAAGTACAGTTATCACTGCATTTTGAGGGGTTTTCAGAGTAATTCCATTTAACAATAAAAACATAATGGTGTAAAAATTCATGGGCAAAATCATTATTTGCAGGTAATGATAACCTGAAGTATTTAGTAAGTAAGAATTTTTCAATTCCTATTGAGAGCAACAGTAGTAAAAAATGAATTGTACTTGTATAAACTGAGAGTTTGGGGGATTTTTTTTTTTTTGCTATGTTTCATTTTCATCAAATTTGTGTTTTCAGAATTCTGGCTAGAGCAGGTTTTATTGGTTTTTGTATGTCTGTACCCCAGTGTGCTTTCTTTTAAAGTTACGCGGGGTTGGGTCCAGTTGACAGGTTTGTGACTGGAGGCTTAACATTTGTGAAATACATTGGATCAGTTCAGAGAACTTCAGTGAGCTACCATATGTACACTGAATAAAGAGACACCTTGGGATAAGAGGTGGGCACATGAGACTCTTCAGCCTTCATTAGGAACTTGGAGACCTAGGAGTATTGATTGATTATCATCTAAATATGAGCCAGCAATGTGCTCAGGTGGCTAAGAGGGCCAATGGCATCCTGGCTTGTACTTGAAACAGTGTAGGGAAGGGGTTGTCCCTCTGTACTGGACAGTGGTGAGGCCACACCTTGAGTGCTGTGTTCAGTTGTGGGTACCTCAATACAAGAAAGACATTGAGGTGTTAGAATGGGTCCCCAGAGAAGGGCCACAAGGTTGTTGAAAGGTCTGGAAGAACAAGCCTTGTAAGGAAGCTGGGGCTACTTAATCTAAAGAAACAGAGGCTGAGTTGAGTCCTTTTTATTTTCACTGTCTTCTCACAAGCAACAAGTGATAGGACCAGAGGAAATGGCCTCAAGTTTCACCAAGGAAAGTTTAGGTTAGATATGAGGAAAAACTTCTTCATTGAAAGGGTCATCAGGCCTTGGAACAGGCTGCCCGGGGAGGTGTTTAAGCCATCATTCCTTGATACTTTGAAAGTTGTGTAGATACAGAGCTTAGGCACACAGTTTAGTGCTGGACTTGCTACCATTGGGTTAATGGCAGGAAATTATTGTAAAGGTCTTTTCCAACCTAAATGGTTCTGTAGTTCTGTGATTTGGGGACCACACTTTACCTGGAACAGTAATTAGTCCAAAGGTTTAAGCCCTGGATGAGAGGTACTATGTGAGTGGTTTTCAGTGAGTGTTTTACAGAATGTATTTTGCATCCTGACAGATTGTAATGTTTTAGAATTGTCAGTATTTCTTGGCATGAGTTGTTTTTGTTGGTGGATTCAGGGGTTTTTTTCCCCCTTCCTGAGTTTGTGGAATTCTCGTTTACAGGTTGGGATTTTTCTTCGCTCTGGTTCTGTAAATGAATAGTAACATGCAAAGGCTATATGCATTTGTTCATAAAGCAGTGCAGTGTTGGAATGGGAATTTCTGTTAACTATCAAAGGTGTGTGGTACTTTTATCACAAACATGTTCAATGACATGGATAAACATTAAGAAGCAAAATAGCAGAAACAACAGTTCAGTAACTCTTTAGAAGTTTCCAGAGCAGAGCAAAGCAAAGCTGAGGCTAAAGTTAAAAAAATGATGGGTGGTATTTCCCTGGTAAGGTTAGTAAGTTTCAGAAACTGGAGAGCTGCACTTTCCTGGCACAGCCTGTGTGAGAGGGTGTTCTCCTGATGCTTGTTAAAGGTCTGTTTTTAAAAAAACAAACCAAAAAGTGTATTGGTTACTCAGAGCTTTGCTAATCCAAGCTTATTATTTCCTTGTGCCAAATCCTGTTCTTTGTCATGGAAAGTTGTTGCATGTGGTGTTTATGTAATATACATTTCAGTAAGCTTTAGTCATTCCTGTTCTAATAATTCATTTTTTCACTATGCTATTAAAAGTACCTGTAGTGGTAATTAGACATTTTATAATCTCCTACAGTACGCTTTATAATCTTGGGTATAAGACAGTGTGACCAGTTGAGCAAACCTGAGTAAGCCTCAGCTAATATGATTTTAGAAACTATTGCATTACTTTAAAAAATTTAATTTTAATTGTCTGTAAGGAACAGTTCTACTAAATATTTTAAAAGTAGCTTCTGGCTAGGTTGAGCTTTATCATGTTGAGTAGTCGCATGGGTTTGGTATAACCTTTTCTGTGTTTTGATGCCATATGTTGTAGCCTTTCCCATCTTTCTGCAAGAAAAAACGTGCAATAATAAAAATCATGTGAACAAAGGAAAAGCCAAGGAATTGAGTCCTTGGCTTTGCCTTTTATTCCTAATTGTACTAGCCATAGATTTGAGATATCCATCTTAGCTGTTCTTCTGTCTATTCACTATAGGCTGAAAGTGGGGGGAAAGGGTCATTGTTGTTCTAATGTTCCTGAGGAAAATAGTGCTCCAGTTGTCCAGTCAATAAATAATAATCTTTTTCGGACAATTCAGTAGCAGCATTACTGAAGAACATGTGGCTTCCAGGAAGACTAAACATAGATTCATCTTTCCTGCTCTTGTGTATTGCATTGAACTTCTCCTGCAGAAAAAGATGGGGCCTGTAATTTATCAAGCTGTTCTCCTCAAAAGTCTGAATGCAAAACATTTTCTGATCAGTACTGCTTTTACGATGCTTGTGCTTTTTGATATATCAAATGCTGAAAATGGTTTATAACCTTTGTTCAAATGGAGCTCAGAAATTCATATGCAAATGGTTAGGTGTGTATTAAGGAAGGGTCTCTCTATGTTGCATTGTTTGCATTATTTATTAATGGGGTCTGATTGTCTGTTAGCCATGAAAGTAGTCAGATTAGTCTGATACAGAGCTAATGGCACATTGGCCAGGGTCAGCTGAAGGCATTTCTGATTTGAATTCTGAAAGTGAGGAGAACATTTGTGCTGCCAGTAGTCAGAATCCATTTATTTAAAGGACTAGGCTTGGACAGGCTGGATATTACCTTTAGTCTTATCCTGGGTATTTGCAGCAGAACATATAGTGGAAGTCTGCTGGTATGTGGGCTCTGAAAGGTGATGTAGAACATATTCTGTCTTTTTTTGAGTGTGTGTTCAACCTTTCCTCCTTGACAAGGAAGTTGAACTATTGTGTTTTGGGTAAGCTCTTCCCTGACCAAAGTGTTTAACATAAGAACAAAACTTCTGAGTATTACAGGGGAGGGGAGATGGGAGCATGGTGGGGGAGCACACTACCTTTTATTTGGGTTTTGTTTGATAGTGTTGTTAAATTCTTACACTGAAGCTTATTTCTCTGTGATTTGCAGAAGGAAGGGAATTGACTTGCACAGAACAACTTTATAACTTAAATGTGATTAGCATAGACACTATTTCTTGATTTGGCAATTTGTTGGCTAAGTGTTTCCTTCGAGGTTACTTCATTTTATTGGCATTATTTTCTCATCAGACACGGGTACTAGCAAACTGGTTTTAATTGTTTTCATTTACAGCAGACAATAAAGATACTCACAGCTTGTAGAACATAGTTTTGAATGCTTGAAAATGCACAGTTGGCATGTGTGGCTGTCCATGGCTGAAATGGGGAAATCCTCAGTATTGAAAGAAAACCCCAACTGGGGGATCTGTAGATGGAGTACAAGACCAGAGGGCAAGTAGGAGCTGTATTCTGTTCCTGGCAAAACCATCAGTCTCTGGAGATTTTATTTTTTTTTTTAGTTCAGAAGTCTTTGACACCACAAGTGAAAGGAGAAGACCACATTTTTATCAGATAACATTGAATCTACTAGTGTTCCACAGTGAGTTAATCTCTCACATTGATGAGTATTGTGGATAAACTTTTAAACTAAGTTTGTCAGAATCTGAGGGAGAAGGCTGAGAGACTGGTGAGAGACTCTTTAAATACCAAATTTTCAATAAGCTATAAATATGATATATTTTGCAGTCACGGTATATAAATCTCATAAATGCTGTTGGAAGTTAAACCAACTGAGAAAAGGTTACACTGAAAGAATTTATTAATTTTCATGGTTGTCATTCTCTGAAATGTTATCTGCAGACTTACAAATTCACACAGATACCACTCTTTACTGTTATGAAAAAAATCAGTTTAATCTTTAAGAGCAGCTGTAGAGAACTGTTTTGTTACATAGTTACATAGACTATAGAATACTTAAAGCATGCTTATAATTAAAACTTAGTGAAAATTAAGGATAGCTTAAATGTTGGCAATAGGATTGTTCCAAATAATACTACAATATGTCAAGATAATTTTACATTAGTTATCCACCCTACTGTGGTAGCCATGAGAACACATTTTTATTCTAGATGGCTGCTTTGTGGGTGAAAAAAAGAAAACAGAGGTAAGACCAGAGGTAAAACATCTGCAAGAGGCTCTAAGAATTTCCAGTGTCTTCTCACTGATTGATGCTCCATATATTTTCATACCCACTTGCTGACCTGTCAGTGGTGTCCTTCACAGACAGCAGAAACCTGCAGAGAAGGGCTGAGTCTGTTAAGAGCGTTCAGTGCTGTCACGAGTGTATTTGCCTGGATCCTTTATAATGAGCATAGATGATTGGTTTATTTATGTGAGTCTATCAGATCAGAAAGAGCCAAGTAGCCTGAAACAGAAAATAAAACCAAAAGTCAAACACTCAAAGAGGCAAGGAACCATCAGGAGGAAACATGAGCTCTTTTGGACAAGCTTATAGAGATGTTACTCTGGGATTTAATTTCCATTTCTTTCCTAGATAAGCTGGTGCTGCAGAATAAGGTAGAGGGATTTGCTTTGAGTATACTTGAACCTGCATTGCTATCAGAAGTAATGTGGCTGAGCATAATCAACTCCTTTCATGCTACTATTTGTGTATCTTTTGTCTGCTTTTATTGGCTTCCATTATGTATGAATCTGGTGTAAGTTGTTCTGGATGGAAATATCCTACTTCAGGAATTCTTTTCTAGACACATGACAGAGGAAGAGAGGAATGGGATGCTGACATGGAATAGTGGAGAGCAAGGTGCACAACTCCCAACACTTTGATAGCAAAGGTCAAACTAAACTATTTGGCACAGCGAAGGACTGCACTTGGAACGTTAAGTGTATTGCAGAGGTGAAGCATAAGCACGCACATTGGTAGTGAAGGACATATGGGAAGAGTGGCAGAAAGTCCTAAATCAGAGAAAGAGTTGGCTGTGGTAGAAGAACATTGCTTTGAAAAGGACTTAGGTGGTTTAAAAAAAAAAAAAACAAAAAACAAAATTGCATAACAAAAACCTCCAAAAAGAATACAAAAGGAAAAGGTCTCCAGTTATTTGTGGCAACTCACTCTGCATACTCCCTTATTTAAAAAACAAAGGACTAGAAGAGTGAAATATGGAGAGAGGTGTGATGAAGCTGGAAGCCTCCATGGGCAGACACCATGACAGTGGTGTGGGAAGTTGGGCAGGGTGAAGTAGGCAGGAGTCAGAGCTGAAGTAACCATAGAAACAAACCAATAAAAATAGAGAGGAGAAGCAGGAACAGAGTGAAGCATAAGGATCACTTCCAGTGAAGAGGCAGCAAGACCAGAAGGGAGAGCAGTTTTTGGTTTGGGGTTGTTTTACTGGGGTTTTGGGGTGCATTATTGGTGTTGTGCTTTGGAGGTTTTTTTTGGTTGGTTGGATTTGAATTTGTAGGAATGTTGTTGTTGGTTCTTGGGTTTTTGGCAATATAGTAGTTAAATACCAGTTTTAAAGTGGTTAAGCAGTTACATGTATTCCATGTATTCAACACTCTTGAAGACAATTATCGTCTTTTACTGTAAGTGTAACTTTGTGCATTTAAAGTAAACATTTCATCAATCCTCTACCATCCCCAAGCTTCCAGCGGAAAGCAGGTACATAGTGAGAACACAAACATGAGAAGATAGTCTGATAAAGGCCTTGAAACCTAGATAGGTAGGATTGATTTGGAGATGCAAGTCGAACCTGGTTATAGCTGGATCAGATGCATGTTAGCAACAGGATTTTAAAAGCAAAACCAACGCAGGTAACTTGTGTACACAGAAAGCCTGTCTGAGGCAGGGCTGTGTGCTTATATAAATATGCAGATTATACTTCTGTGTGTTCTATGTATTCCTAAATTCATACATGGAAAGATCTGTTTGCTCTTGTTTATCACACTGGAGGTTCAGTTTATGCCTTTGAGGCTAAAGCAAGAAAGGCAGAGCTGCTTTGTGTGGTAATGTTGAATTTCAGGGCATCATATTGTCTTCTTTAATGGCTGTCTTAGGCTGACATGGAGAAAAACTTTTGTCCTATTCTTATCTGTGTTTTATTTAAAGTACATGTTTTGCAGGATGTTTGCATTCATTAACCTGTTGGCTGGTATGTTTTGTGGCAAAATAATAATCTTTATGATGTCTATAATGTGGTTGGTAACCCTGATTTTGAACAGGAGTTGGGATAAATCTCCATAGAAGCAGACAGAGTAAGGACTTGCGTAGGAGCACACTGGCACTAGGGTTTGCCAGCAGAGAGTGTTGTGTATGCCTTCCTGCAGGTGTGACTGCTCCAGTACTGCAGTGCAAGGGGTTCCACAGGCATATTTCTGTCAAGTGGAGTGCAGGGAAGACAGATAACCAATTAATTGCATAGAGAAATCTGTGTTACATCCAGACTGTCAAAATGTACTGCTTGTTATATGTTTAGAAGTGAAGTGCAGACTTAGTTACCTTAGAAAAACTTCTAGGGAGGCAATAGGAAAATATGGCACTTAGTGGATTTCTCTGCAACTTGAAACTGTACCTGTTTGGAATTACAGTGGTTAAGCAAATACTTCTATTACTTGGATGCTGAATATTAAATATTCGTTTCTCCATCAGTAACTTGAGGTGACATTTGTTTAGGTTACATTTCTGTTAGAAAAGGATTGACTTTTGGGAAAACTGGTATTTTTGTACAATTACAAATGTCAGTTATGTTTCTTTCTGTTGTTAGTGTTTGGTAAATATTTTACTTCTCTTGCATGTGAAGAACAAGTGATATAATAGCACAAAGATAGAGTAGTACAAAGTTTAAATACTGTGCTTAATTTTTATAGCCAGTAGGAATCATCTTGGTCAGCATTCACTCAAGTCCAAACGATCAGATGTTGTGGGCAATTGATAGCAAATGGAATGTCCATGTGCGGGTTGGAATTACAGATGAAATGCCTGTAGGCACTGACTGGGAACATGTACCAGGTAAAAATTAATGCATCAGTTCCTTGTTCTTGCTGTCATTTTCTCAGTGTTGGGTTTTGGGGTTTTTTTTGTGTTGATTTTGTTTGGGGGCTTTTTTGTAGCTTTTTTAAATTGGATAGCAATGCTTAAATTGAACATATTTTCTCAGCAGCCAAGTGTTTTTACTTATAGAAAAACAGTGAAGTATTTTGTAAGTGTTATCTTTTAAAGAGGATTTTAAAAGGCTGAGAAGTTAACTGAAGAGAAGTATAATTTCTTTAATGAATTTCTGTTGTGTGCTGTTTCAGGCTCCTGCTACTGAATTAATAAATGGCACAGTTCCCTTTCAGTTAGAACTACAGCAGTATTTATATGCAATAGATTTGTGCTGTGGGAACCCTTGTATTTAAATGAGACATGAGAAGAGGTTCCTATGTAGTTGGGGCTAACCAATACCTAATACAATTTTGCTCATCTTTCTATTAATCCTGCATTCTAGATTAGGTAATTACACTTTTGCCTTGCCTGTTAATAAAACTAAATTTTAGTTGTTCCTTTCTAAAGAACTGTGTATTGATCTTGTCTGTTTTTAAAGATTTTTTTTTTCACCTCATAAATGCATGGCATGTAGTTGTGCAGTACTTGCTCTGTTGTGAAGCAGGGGGAGAAAAAACATCCTCTTTATTTACAATACTAACCATTTTTAGTCAAACTGAAGTTGCAACCAATGAGATATTCCCAATGTGACAGTAAAATGTTGAAAGGTTCTCTAACCAGTTTTTGGTTGTGGCTGTGGCCACATGGAAAGATATATCCTTATAATCGATAGGTGTAGTGAGTATGAAGTCTGCAATAAAAAAGCTTTTTTGTTGTTCACCAGTGCTTCAGTGCTGCAAATGGCCTGTGCTGCAGATGGTCTGATTCCTGGCTTTCTGCTTGTACAGGGCCAGACGCTCAAATTCCAATAGCATCTGTTCAACAACCCTGAAGTCAGTGTAAGGAAATAAGTAGTTCTAAGTGGTCTTCCTGCCAATCCTTTTTTAGAAAGCCTCCTGGAAAACTAGGTATTTCTTTGTGCCTTTTATAATGGAGAATTCTACTCCAGTATTAAGAATATATAAAACTGTTCCAGTCTTAACATACACTGTTTGATAAAGTTTTATGCAGGTGTTATCTGGTATATGGTAAAGCCTGTGATTATTCTCTCTTCATTATCTTTAGGTTTGCAGGCCTGTCAGCTGGCTATAAGTACAAGGACAGTTTGGGCACGCTGTCCAAATGGAGATGTAGCTCGTCGGTACGGCATTACTGACAAGAATCCAGCTGGAGACTACTGGAAGAAGATTCCTGGAAATATCTCACGTTTAACAGGCAAGTTGGTTCTGCATGACAGTCCTAAACATTGTGATGTCTGCTTTGACTTCTCCCTAATGGTACTCAAGCTGACCATATGCAGGGAGACCTGCTTAATCTAAATGTTGAGTTTCACTAGGGGTGCTTTTATCACATTAGTAAAAATTAGGAAATTACTGCAATTAAGAAAATAAATCCAAATATTATGTGTTTATTCTTTATAATTGGAACCTGCTATCTTAATTCAAATATGTATAATTTATACTTTGCAGTGACCCCTCTAGATGAACTGTGGGCTATCAGTACTTCAGGATCCCTTCTCCAGCGCCTCACTAAGACCTTTAGCCATTCCCAGAGTTTGCAGAAAAACAGTGACACTTCTGTTCTGCTTCACCCTGATGATTTTGAAGATGAATGGGAAGTGATATGAAGTTTCTCAAGCTTGTGAAGCGGTGAAAAAACCACATGAGAGCAGAATATCTATAATGTATGTACAGAATGTTGGATCTAAAAGCCACTCTTATTGGACATGTGATATTAACACTTTTGTATTGAAAACTGACCTGTTACTTAGCCCTCAAGCTGTGAGTTCCAATGTTTGTTCCATTACCTCTTGGGAGACTCTAGGCGTGGCATACTGTGATTGTTAAACAGTACTACTGTAGAAGCTCCTTTGGAAATGTAACTCTTAAGTTAATCGTAGTAGCAATGAAAGTGAGTATTTCACAACAGCATGCACACTAATACGTATGTACTTTTTTTGAGAAGGAATTCTATCGCATTAAATATTTCTCTACAGCAGAAGCATTAAGCATTTCTCAATTTCTTCTTGTACTTGGAACTCCAAACGGATGGGAACGCTCCCCAACTATTGTACGTATACATAGAATTATTTTCCCTTGCAGTGTGAAAGAAAATGTGGCAAAGTATTTCTTAGTAAGATCTCAGAACATAACAATTACACAACATTGCTATTGAAATGAACCTAGTTAGATCCATTGCCCTAGAAATATCTGCGAGGCTGTACTAACCTTCAATTTCTAGAAATTTGTTTCATAATGTGGCTTCATTCACAAGAGAGAAGTGTGAATTACACCTAATATTGAGAGACTTTTGCCTGTTTCACCCAGTCATCACCAAGCTGACAGATTTTGAGGGTAAGTCCCACTTAGGAATAGGAAGACCTTGTGTGTTGGATTTGTAGTAAAAAACAGGAATTTACAAGGCAGCTTTCATAATTCCTGTTGTGCTGTATTTGTGCCTCCAGACAGTGCTTTAATATTTGGACTCAAATTGTTTTGGGTACCAAACTTAGATATATTAAAAGGAGAAATGGTAATTGACAGAATTACCTATATGTCCCATTAAAAATTGTGATACTGTGAGAAAATACTTAACAATATTCTGATTTTTAGCTATGTTAGCTAAATTTTGAAGTGTCTTAACAGATATTGCACCAGAAGTATTTGATGAACTGAGAAGTAACTTAATCATTGCAGTTTATTTTTCTTTAAATCTTCAAAGGATACCTCATCTTTTTTTAAGCAATAGTAGTATAGAAGAGAGAATCTGAGTTCAGTGTGTAGGCAGAGGGGGTTATTTTGTGTTTGTTATAAATCATCAGAATGTTATGCAGCTGCTAACCAATACTGTAAAAGAGCCAGTTTCAGAAAAGGACAGGAGTTGAAAAGTGGCGATGTTTCTGTTTTGAGAACTTAATGGAAAAAGATGAGTTTTCTTTTTAACCTCTGTTCTCTTTCAGAATAATTCATGCATGTACTGCACTAAATTTGGAACAAACATGGTGCAAGGTGAGAATGTGGATCAGTGGAGAGAACAAAGTTATGTCACTTTTTTTAGTAGCACTTGTGATACTGGCTGGCAGTTCTCAGTCTGATCTTTCAGTCTTACAGGGGGGACAGATTTGTTTCCCTTTTCCAGATGATGTGTTTGCTTATTGCTTTCTCATCCGTATATGGAGATTACCCCAGAGGGTTTGTTTGGGGTTGTTTTTGCCTGTCTGGCAGTGGACTGTAATAGAATCAGCTTGTGAGGTAACCCAGTCTGTTTTCTGCAAGCATAGTTTGGTATCTTGAAGACCCCAAAGAAGCTGAAATTCAGCTTAAAAGTATCTTGTGGCAGCTCCTGAGTCAGTCACTTTGGAGAAGGGCCATGATTACTTCTTTGTGCCCTTCCAGGTACCAGATGCTCAAGTACAATAGCATTATTTAATAGTGACACTTTTGTATTAGATTTTTTAAAGTCATCTTAGTAATGGCTTGAGCTTGTTAGTTGTTTATTTACTGTATAATACTGTACTTTGCTATGGTCATTAATATTAAACTGGTGTCAAGAGCTCTTATCAGACTACTTTTAGGGTAGTTTTAATGAAATTGGGATTTTTTTTATTTTACTTTTATTTCTGTATTTAGTTTTTTGTTTTGTTTGTGCTTTGAGAACAAGTGCAATAAACTAGATTTTTACCAAAAATAATTACTGTGGTAAGACTAATCTGTTGTCTGGTTCAGTAGCAAGTTCTGTGGCTGAAAATTCTCTTGATGTAGAAGACAAGCATGCTTATAAAACCTCTGTCCTGCTATTACCCCAGACAGTGTGGCAATGACAGTATAAGGAAAGGTTAAAGCTTACTTCAAGCATTTTTTTTTAGTGGTGACAAGTGTGTCAAACCAGCAAAACAGTCGTCTTCCAAGCAAAGACAGTTTAAACACTTCTCGCATTTCAATATTCAAGTGGTGGCCTCCGTTTTAAGATGGTCTTGCTGCAATAGAAGTAAACAGGTTTCTTTCCTTGTGTGCTGCACAGAAAATGAACTTGCATATTAAAAATTCTGGCGCTCAGTGAAGAATATGCATGTGTGGCCACAGCTAGAAAACCTTCAATCAAAAAATAAATGATTACAACATGTGCTGTAACTGCAGCCTTCCTTGCATTTTAATGTATCTGAGCTCATCTGAAGACTTCCTGTGTTTGTGGCTTTTAAACTAGAACTACAGCTGAGTCTTCCACAGAACATCTTGGCTTCACTTCCAGGGGAAGAGGGGAGAATGGTTTTGTGACAATTTCAATATGCGTCACTTCACACAAGAAAGTATACCGGTGATTAATGACAATTCTGACACACCTACTTCCAGCTGCAGGAATCATGTTCAGAGTCAGATGGAAATGTCCTTGCTCATGAGCAGAGCTTGACAAACTGGTTTAGCTGCTTCTGCTGGTTCCTGCACAAAACTTGTCTGCTTAGAGCACCAGCCAGTTGCTGTTCTGCAGGAGTAATCCTTATGTCATAGCTTAGAGAAGTTCAGATGACTGATGAGTTGATGTGAAACAGCCATCTTGGGTATATAAGTAGCTATTGTGTTTCTTTCTCTTACAGCAATAGAAAGGAATAGGATCACGTTAAACTGTACAAATAAAATCTTTCACTAACAAGCATCTTATTTAATTGTTTGAATAAGGTAGAACTGTTGTAAGAAATGCTGCTACTGCTAAGAAAATTAGAATGAAGAACATTTAATTATGGACTTGGGTCATTGTCTAAACAGAGCTATAATTATACAGGTACAAAGAGTCACATTTATTCCAAACTCTTCATACCTGTGTGAAGAGTATACCTGCAGACAGTGTCTGACGCAATGGACAAGAATCCCCTGTTCTTTCCCTCAGGCCCTGTGGACACAAGGAGGTCTGAATCCCTTTGTTATTTCTCAATAGATGACTTCTGTCAAGTATCTCGAAGACGCTTGTAGGTTATTTCAAATAGTGATGGCATTCTGGATTATCTTTTTGCTTCTCTCTTAAAACTCCCTTTAATGAGTGAGCTGTTGCTAGTTTTTTTCTGATGGAGTTCTGGATAGATTTCAAGGAACAGCCTTGAGACAGCCTTTCAGTAAATGCTGTCCTGAGCATAAAGGCCTGTGTTCAAGAGTGTGTGTGCCTATGGCTTTGCCTTGCTAACTGGCAATAAGAAAAGCATAAATCATGTGAAGATAGGGAATCTTCTTGTTACCTTTGTGAGAAGTCTTCAGTTTTTACGTTAACTAGCCCTGTCCACATACTATCCATACAGTGAGGAGTAGAGAGTTAAGAACTGTAGCTGTAAAATAGGAGATGCAGGCTTTATTCTTCCCGCAGCTTTCCTGAAAGTGAAAGTTGTGCATTCAAAATAATATTCTGGTGGCAGGTATCCAGTGAAGAAAGCCTTTTGCAAACTAAGTAGCTCACCCTTTTTTATAATCAGGTATTGCACTTTAAAACAATCCCTCTCACATTAGAAGAACTGAAGAGAACTTACAGTACAGAGGACTAGTTTTGAACTCTGGAAAGTGAAACTTCCATTGTAGCAGTTATTTTTTTTTAAATATTACAGCCTACATAAAGTTTAAAATATCTGGATAAATGAAATAATCTCCCTAGTTTTCTGAGTGGTAGTATCTAGTTTTATCACATAATAGCTATGGATGTCTCCCCATTTGAAATTATAACTGGTTATTAGGTTTGAGGTTCAGAACAGAAAATGTCAATAATACTGTGGCTAGTATCATATTAGAAGCTGGGTGAAATTGCTGTTATGATTTCCTTGATCCTTGAGTTCTTCTGACTTGAAATGAAGTTGATATATTAGCCAAAAAGCTAAAATTCTGCTTAATGCTGATGAGGAAAAAACATAGAGTAAGTAAAGATCAGTTTGAGAAACATTAATGTTCCAATAGAATGTGGACTTTTTATGCATATAAAAAGATATATATATATATATATATATATATAAAAGAGCTTTGATTTCTGTTCTCTGAAAGCTAATACAATGGTGATAAAATAAAAAAACCCCAAACCCTAAATCCTCTAAAGGGGAAAATGCCATATTTTGGCCCTCAGAAATTACTAAAATATACAGATCTTTATAGCCTGTGATTTCTGATAAAGGCACTGAATAGTGCATAATGGACCTGTATTTATGAATTAATCTTTCCAAAACCATTCATTATTTCCATCCAGTATAGAAGAAAGCAGTGAATTATTTGCCCTTTTTAATATACCTTTCTTATAAGCTTAGGTCATGAAGAACAGAAGGGGTGCCTGAGGACTGGAAGAAAGACTGTCACTCCATTCTTCAAGAAAGATGACCTGGGAAACTAGTGGCCAGTTAGTCTCACCTATATCCTTGGAAAGATGATAGAACAAATTCTTTAACCATCTGGAAAACAAAAATATTAGTGGGAGTAGTCAGTAGGGACTCATCAAGGCAAGATCAAGCTTGACTGATCTGATAGCTTTTTATGATGTTGTATATGGGTGGGTAGGTCAGGGAAGAGCAGTGGATGTTGTCTACCCTGACTTCAGCAAGGCCTTCATCACTGTCTCCCATAACATCCTTATTAGGAAAATCATACAGTGCAGGTTGGATGAGCGGGCAATGAGGTGGGTCAAGAGCTGGTTGTGTGACAGAGCTCAGAGACAGGTCACTGTTGCTATGAGCATGCATGGGTGTCTAGTGTACAGGATAGGGAAGTAACATAGCTATTACACCTGTTAAAGCACAAAGTGGCAGTACTCAATAGATGGCTCCTCAGTGAGGTGCTTGCACTGCTGTATTTTGCTGGGAATGGGCTGGATGAATGTAGCAAAGCTCTCCTGGGTCAGATAAAATATCAAGATCTGTCACAAAAAAAAGTAAGAGTAGGAGGAAAGTTCTCAGGCAGCCCCCAGCAGACTGCCTGACACACATACCTGGCTACTCAGCAGTAGGCTGTATAAAACACAATGGATTTGCTTGAGCTGCAGGGGTAAAAATGCAAGAAACCCCACAATCTCTGGTTGTTATAGGGAACAGACCAGCCAGCTGATCATGGGAAGTGCCAAGTAGGGTAATTGCTAGGATGACTGAGATTTTTACTTGTGCAGCTCCCACGCTTGTCTTGCTAAATCCGTTCTCTGCCCCACAGATGGACTATAGATTGTTCCTTCTGAGAACCACACCTAGTTGGTGTTATGTGTAAACTGGGAGTAATAAACATGTGAAGCAGTGGATCTGCGCTTCACTTTGGAATAACAGCTTTAGTACTATTAATTCACTTTATAGTTACTGCAGTTATAATCCTGACCTTGTTAAATATTAACATTGATGGTATAGGTACTTGTGTAAGAGACCTATCAGGCTTCAGCTGTCAGTATGGGGAGGTTGTTTAAAGCAACAACAAAAAAATCTGAAATGCACAAGTTTTCTTTAGCAACAGATACTTCAGAGAGCTTTTAAGGCCTGCTGACTTGTTTTTTTTTGTTCTGCTCTTCGCTTAGTGAGGATGCCTTTCTCCTTCCCTTCTTTTGTACAAGTGCACAGTTACATGGCACCCAGGCAGCAATCCTGGGAGGAAAATGCAGCACTGTTAGACAATTCTAAGTGGTCTGTGTGTCACCTTTCCTGCCTCCTCATCTTGTCACTTCTAATTGCTGTAGGATCAGAGTTGAGGTCCATGGAGGTAGTGGAGCAGCTCCATTTACTTCAACTTTGGCATTTTACTAGAAGTTAAAGCCAGCAAGTTTCTGTGTTACCTTTAACTTGTCCTTTGCAGGATGTTTTTCATCATTGCTGGCTGCTTGCAATATGGTAACTTAAACCTGATTTTAATAGAAGACTTTGAAGATGGAGGGTGACAGATGGCTGGTGTATGGTTAGGTTTTTTTAATGGACAAGAGAATGTGGCATCTTGCCAGATGAGTTTTCAAAACATACTGAGCAAGGTGGGC
The DNA here is from genome assembly GCA_013397515.1 of Upupa epops. Lineage (NCBI taxonomy): Eukaryota > Metazoa > Chordata > Aves > Bucerotiformes > Upupidae > Upupa > Upupa epops. The sequence continues at coordinate 43,525 of VZRI01000862.1, read as the reverse complement.
TCAGCTTTCACTTAAAAGGTCATGCTTCATTCAATCCCTGAGTTACACAGTCATACATGCAGTGGTTTCTTAAAGCTAGCTCAAGGCATGTATCTTATTGTTGAGTTCAGAGACCTAAAGAAGAATATTGTCTCACAGAACTGTACTTCTAAGCAGTGTCTCCCATAGCACATTTGTTCTGGGCAACATGGGTAGCCTACACATTACCTTGTGAATTTTGCCAGCTTCTGTGGTGGATAATAGGAAGCTGTTGCAGAATTTGGTAAACATGTATATTCTTAGATCTATCTCTTTAGCATTCTTGCTTTAGATCTAGGATTCTGTGCTGCAATTACTGAAGTCAGCTGAGGTGCAACACGTCAGCAGAATTAAGTCATATCCTCAATGAAGATCCATGTGAAGCCTCCTCCATGCTCTCTTTATGTTGGATTTCACCAAATTACATATAGCTTTTAATTTAAAAAGTTAACGTTGCAGGGAGTAGGACCATTCTTACATTTACCATGTACAGTTTTTGAGGACTTTAGGGGGTCATAGTGACTTTCAGTGTGAGCTGGGTGTTTTTGAAATCCGGTGGCTGATGGACCCAACAACTAGAGCTGTAGAGTGATTTGCATACCACTATCCTATATGCCTTCCACATCCAGGATTCTCATGTTTCATTATTGATGTCTGTTAGTTCTATGAGCACCAGCTTGCACCGAGTCAGTAAACTGAAAGTAATGATTCCCTAAATTCCCAATTGGATTGGCTTGGGTCACCACTAAAACTTTCTTGCAGATTTTCCAGTGCTTCCTCCATCAAGCTATTTATTAAAAGCACTGCGGAAGTTGTACATTTATGTAAATCAAATGTGATCCACTTGTCCGATGAGGCATTGTTTGTGAATTGCTGCTCCAGAAACTCTGCTGCAGTAAAAATACATATGTATTCTTACTTTCCCCAGAAGAATAAATAATCACAACTATTGAAAAGGAGTTTATTTTTGCTTATTAAAATTAGTATCATTGAAATACTGGATTATATTTAGTTGTTTTCTCAATAGTATGTTTACAGTATCTGAATTCAGTTGTCATGTTAACTTACCAGTATTTTTTGAGCTTATAACCATGGTGGTTAGGAAAAAAAATGGTCTTTTGATTATTTTGAAAAATTATTTTGTGAAAACACAGGCAATTAGGGAATACTGTCACACCTGTCTTTATATTTAGCCCTTTATAAACCCATGGCCAATCTTTCACTGTAATGGATCTGGACGTGGCTTCAGGAATATCATCAGTAGGATCTGAGGTTTACCATATGACATCTCTGGAGGCAACTGTGCTTCTATCCAGCTAAGCAATGGAAGTTTTTGGAAACCATCCCAGGCAAGTGATTTTGCAAAATAAATGCATCTACTCTGTTTCAAATGATAGCCAGGAACTGAGAGTCAGTCTTTTTGGCAGTGACTTAAAGTTTGGACATGGATGGCACTTGAAGAAGGAGCCATCTCTCTTTACCTCTCTTTATCCCAGTGTCTCTGCTGTAACCCAGACAAGTAAGGAGCATCTTTGGAAGCCATTCTGTGTGACTGGCTGGGGAACAGGAGCATATCTTTTCAAACAATATTCCGGTCCAATGGGCACATGTGTAGTAGGTTTTGTACAATATTTGCGGTTTTAGTCTTGGTTTGGGGTGAAGTTTTGTCATGCTACATAGTGCTAGCATAGTTTTGTGTCCCTCTAGTATTGTGGCTACTACAAACAGCTAGAAGCACCTGACTTTCAGAAGAATTCTGAGAAGACTGGTGGTATTAATGAACTGAGAATGTTTTCACTTAAAGTACCTGAGACCAGTTTCCAAATGCTGCTCAGAAAGGGGGTAAACCTGAATGGTGAGCAGATGTGGGGTGACCCTCCCTAGCCAAAGAGTAAAGTGTCCAAGTTTCCAACGAGTGTAAAGAGTAGCATGATGGCCAGGGTAAGTACATCCTACGTAACAGAACAGTGAGAAACTAACCAATACAGAATTAAGGTTTCACCTTGCAGGGGCCAGGGAACTGAAAAGGCAGGCAAAAATGCTGTGATTGTTTTGTTAGAGTTCCATGTTCTGATACTACAAACAGTAGAGTTGCTATGTAGCTCTGAGCTCAGGACTTGCTTTCACAATGTGTGTAGCGCTTTTGCCAGCTGAGCTAAAAGTCATCGGCTCAGATAGCCAAATCAGCTTTTTTCTTCAGGCTCTAGCTGAGGGAGGTAGGACACGTATCTTTTTGCCACACTATATTTAATGCCTCCATCACTGAGGCAGTTGTGGTCAACATTACATTGAAACAAAACATTTGGTATTGTGCCCCATCAGGAAAGGTGTTTTCTGTAGAAGCAACTGCATCCGTGTCAGGTTTGGATCCGAGTACATCTTCAGTGTAGCCTCGTTAATGAGTGGGGCCTGGTAAGGTCATGGTCCAAAGCATGGATTTGGTTGCATAAACTTCTATGCTTTTGTTTTAACAGGGAGTCTACACAAGATTTGTTTGGTATCTGAGCAACCAGTTTCTAAAGCATCAGATCCCAAGCAGGAGGCAGGAGAGGCCTGTTTTTTTATTCTAGAACAAAAGATTTTTGAATACCCTCCCAGCTTCATAACCTTGGTTTGGTACAGTACTGTGCCACTTCTCCAGGCATGAACTGCAAATCCTGAAAATGTGAATAGATGCAGATCCAGACTACCAGCTGGGACTTACCATCTCCCAAAGTGAGTGCAGAGCATTTCCTTTTGAGTTGGAGGTGGCAGAGACAAGTCCTGAGTTTTATTCCTCCCCTCTTCTGCCTGACTCCACCTTGGAAAGTTACTCTCTTGCTATCTGGAGCAGCAAGGCAATTTGCTTTTCCTTTTTTTCCCCATAATTCAGAAAAAAATGGAAAGAGGATGGGAACATACCAGAGTCCTGTTGTTTGAGCAGAGCAGAGGATTATGGTTCTCATTTTGACCTTAGCTGTGCAGTAGAAACACATGACTGATAACTTCCTGGCTTGTACAAGCAAATTGCTGTTTGCAGGTGTAGCATGGAGTATTGCACAGCAAGGTCCACTGCTGCTGGCTCATGTTGAGTGACTGCCTGTGAGACTGAGGAGTTAGAGCCCACTGCAGAGCGGTATAAAGCCAGGGACCTCTGGTGATTAAGAGTATTTTCAGATGTTACTTGAGAAATAGCTTGGGCTCAGAAGAAAGAATGAACACAGATTTGCCTGAGGATCATCAGCGAGTCTGTGGCAAAGCCAATCTCATGCAGCCTTTTTACTTGCTTAATACCCTGGAGGTATTTAAAAGACATGTAGACGTGGTGTTTAGTAGCACACTTAGTGGCGGACTTCACAAAACTGGGTTAACAGTTGGATTTGATCCTCAAGGTCTCTTCCAATATAAATGATTCTGTAATTCTATGTCTCTAGACTGGTAAGAGGAGATAAAATGTGAGTTGGCTGTTCATCATGTGGGCAATGCATCTGTTCCACAGACATATTGTTGCTAGGCATATCTAAGCACATACATAAGCGTAGCTGACACTGTGTGGCACTAAAGAATTAGGACTTAAGGTTCTCTCAGCATTCATGATGAGTATTGTGATGCTTGGCTTCGCAGTCTGCCTGGCTGTGTTGCTCTCCCCAGCCTCTAGGTGCCTCTTACTCTGTGCTTCCCCAGGAACCTATCCCACTGTGAAGCTGGGACTTAGTAAGTCTTTTCAGCAGTGAAAGATAGCTTGGATGCTGGCCATATTCTTCACCTATTACCTTGCTGGTGGTGTGCTTTCCCTGCACCCTAGGAGCAGAGCTGTAAGTGGCTAGTGGCAGACAAGAGTCTCAGGACACACTGTGTTAGCTTAGAAGGCTTTATTCCTGAGAGACAAATGGAGGATGGAGTGTCTCCCACTGCACACTCAGTCTGAGGTGATGACAACTCAGGAGAAGCCACAGTCTCCCAAGAGATCAAACTGACTGAAAAAAGCATTACAGAGAGATACACCTCAAGTCTTTCACCTAGAGTTTGATACCATGGCTCTGTCTGATGGGGTGATAGCTTGCTGACCTATCACAAAGGTTTGGATGATGTTGCTGGATGTGAATGGCCAGCATGTTGTATGGAGCTCCAATACCACAGTCAGTATTCTCCATAGTACAGCTTCAGCAATACATGCGTTGACTTTGCTGTGCATTTCACTTTAAATGATCTGGTTTACTCTTCAAAATGTTCTGCCCAGCAAGTGACTCAGTGAGTGACTGACCTGGTTTGTCCTCCTAGCAGCTCTCACCTCAGGGTTGTCTCAGTGGTTTTCTGCCAGGGCCTTCTTGGATCTATCCACAGTCCTGGTGCTGCTGCTTGTGGGAAAGATGTGGTGGCAGCAAAGCTGAGTCAGACCATCGCATCTGAAGGAGGAGACAAACCTGAGGAAGTGCCACACTCTTCCTGCTGGCATGTGTTTCCCCTTGCTAGCATGCAAAGCTCTGCACAGGCTCTTTTGTCCGAGCTGTCAGTGGTTTTTCTAAGCTCTATAATGTCTTGTAAGTGAAAGAAGCAATCTGCCCCTTTCCTCTCCAGGCTGGTAAATAAAGTCACTGAGGTCACCTTCATTTCTGTCCAGCCTGTCTTTGGCCACAGCCCTATCTCTGCATGTTATTAACAACAGACCAAAATCAGTTTGAGAGTCTGTGTCCTGCTGTCTTGTCTCACCAACCTTCAGTAGCTGTCCTTACTACGGGAGCAGGAGAAAACTAGCAGGTGGTTTTAGAGAAGGGATGTTGCAGTTTGAAAATTATCAATTTTTTAGGAGTTAATTTTGGTGTTTTTTATGTGGAAAGAGCATTTTATTTTGAAACTGGAGGTAGCTTTTCCAACAGACCCCCTGCATCAGTGTCCTGACCCTACAGGAGAGAGTGGATTTTTCTTGCCACCTTCTCTGGTTCGTCTGGTAGACAGAGAGCTCCTCTGCAAGAGAGCTCCCCCACCTCACCCCCAGTGCCAGGGGGAGCAAGCAATAGCTCAGGGCCTACCTGCCACCGAAGGGTGGAACACAGAAGAAACCTAAGCATGGCTGCAGCTCTGCCACAGGGGCAACTACAACCCTCTTTTGTCTGAGAGCTCGACCACAGAGAGAGCGGAACTCTTGTACTGTGGCCAGTGCTAGCTCATCTCAGCCAAAGAGATGAGCCGCTGCCCACACCTGCAGCCCCCTTTGGTGGGGGTGAAACTGCAGCCCTTCCCTCTTTCATTGAGAGCACAAATGCAAAAAGCCAGCACCAGCTCATTCTGGTTCCTGGCAGCAGGCCAAAGAGAGGGGCAGATCCTCCACACCACTTCTCCAGTTTGATCACCTTTGAAAGTGCCAGACAGCAGTGAGTTCTTAACCCTCTCCCTGCCTTGGAGCCTTAACCACAGGAGAGAAGAGAAAGGAAGGCCCTGCAGAAAGCTCTGGAGGAGGCCTATCTACCACAACAGGCATGACTCCAAGTGACCAGTGCCGTGTTGCTTTGTCCCTACTAGGACACTACATGCTCTGCCACTGAGAGACTGAGAGAGGCCTCTGAGAAGAGAGAGAGAAGTCATAAGTAACGATCTAAACCTTGGCAAATAAGGAGAGTCTGAGATTGTTATATCCTCTACATTTGCCACTGCTATAGCCTCAAAGAATAGCTTCCAAGGTGGAGGGAGTTAAAGTATGTGTGAGATGTCAGGCAGAGCTGATGTCTGCAAGAGGACCAGAAAAGGAATCGTGTATTTTGTGCTGTATTTCTGCCATCCTCCACCCCTTTCCCTTCTGGAAGTGGGGTGCAACTTGTGTGTGTGTGTGTGTGGTGGCTTTATGGTTATGAGTGTTGGTTGGTACGCTCTTTTCCCAGAGCTCTCATCTAAAGCCAAAACCTGATGTGTCAGCTGTCTCCCATTTATCTCACAGTGTGTGTAAAGGCATTGTGATACAGGTTCTGTTTTATCTTTTTGATTCTTTTACTTATTTGGGGTTTTTTCTTTGTCTTCTTGGTAATGGGTTCAATAAACTGTTGTCTTTCTAGCCAAGTTGCTTCATAGCCTATTGAACTCTCAGCGAGAGCTGGTTGCTGTGCTTGGATTGCAGGCAACAACCCAAACCGATTTAGACCTTTGCTCTAACTCATTACAAGGGGACATCCAAACACTGAGCTCCTCAAGGAACTTTGTGTGCGCTCTCTCGCTCTCTCATACAGTGACTTAGAAATTCTTGTCCTTTTAGGCTTTAAAATGCTGCCTCAAACATTGTTAGGGAAATGGCACTGCATTAAAAATATGATGCAGTTTTACTTGTTTAGTATCATTTACTTGCACCATTAAAAAGAAGAACCCTAATGATTATACAATAAAGCCTGAATATTAGAAGTATGATGCCAAAAAAACTCCCTTACACCAAAACACTCATTACCACTGAGGCTGGAACAAAGGAGCAGAGTGAGAATTCTGGGCAGGGCAGCTTTGCTGGCTGAGAGGGGAGATGAAACCTCCCAGTTTTCCAAGCAGAGTCAGGGGCTGTTGACCTTGCCCAGTCACTGGTGTGTGAGGTGTGAGGACATGCTCTTAAGGCCATGAAGCTTTGAGAGAATAGCTGTGGTGCTGGTGGTAAATGGTACAGAAATCAAAGATTCAAGTGGCAGGGAGGATGTTGTCCTCCTTGGAGCTGGAAGCTGCATACTGTCCTGGCTGAGGCACACAGCCAAGCGCTTTCAGCCTGGAAGCCTCTCTCTTCCCTTGGCCTCCTTCCATTGATTTCCACAGAGGACCCTAAGGGAAGGGTTTGGCTGGCCCTGGCGCCTTGCTCATCTCTGTGTTGAGATCCGTGGAGCTTCCTGCTCCTGTGTTTGTCTGAGGTGGGGAGTGCAGGGAAGGGGAGATTGAACCATAGTCTCCTCTGATATTCCAGGCATGCAGGTGTCTTGCTGTGGCTGAGAATGAGTTGTATCAGGTCTGAATTTGGGAATTGAACATTTTGGGCCTCAAATGCTTTATGGAAGAGGAATGGTTGATGTGCACCAGTTTCCCATTAGATTTGTAGTACAGGCCACATAACCTGAAAATGCATGGTGAAGCTGGAGCTCACCCAGGCTTCTCACTTACTGGCTCAGATGTGATGAAATCTTGCTCTCAGAGCTGAAGCCCAAATGTGGGACAGATCAAAGTTCTGTTTTGCCTTCCCTGCTTCTCTGAAGTGGGTCTCTGCCTTCCTGCTTGCTGACTCAGATCTGTTCTGCTCAATTCTCACAAGTAACCTTGCCTTCAGAAGGAGACAGGATAGATGGCAGGGAATGTTTTGTGGTTTAGGGTCAGATGAGAGATTGAGGTGCTCGGGTTGGCACATTTGCTTGGCTGAGCAACAAATTCTTTGTGGAGCCTTGGATGCCTCACTGTTTATTTTATAGGTAATTAATGTTAGACAGAAAGCAGATGCTGCAAAACAATCAGCTGTGATAGGCTTGGTGCAGGACTTGCTGGCCTGCATCATGCACAATTTTGATGAGGTGACATTTTTTTACTTTAGCACTAATTCCTTAATGTGATGAGTTTCTCATTGAGGTTTCTGCAGATTTGATTTGTTAATTTATGTGGCCTATCCATTTATCAAATAAACCACTGGGAAAAGAGCTACTAGTCCTTTCAGAGGTGCAGCTGGACTTGCACCCTTTGTTTTAGCAGCAATGAAGAAACGGATGTTTTTACAAACTGTATTTCTGGGTTTTGCTAAGGCTGCCAAGGTAAGTTTTGCAGAGGAGCTCTGTTCGTGCCATTGTTGTGATACGCATGCATGTGTACCTGCTCGGTGGAGAGAGCAGGAGTAAACCAGTGCAAGCAGCAGCCTTGCAACACCATAGCTATGAAACTTATGCATGATAATATAGGGCCCATATCTGGAAGTGTTCAAGGCCAGGTTGGATGGGCCCTGAGAAGCCTGATCTAGTGAAGGTGTCCCTGCCTATGCAGGAGGGCTGGAACTAGATGATCTTTAAGGTCCCTTCCAACCCTGGCCATTCTATGGTTTTATGTGGTCTGAGCAAGTAATAGTCAGTTTCTTCACACATTGTGGGTGGAGGAGAGACCAATGAAGTCAGGCTGGGAATTAATGGTGATGGAGCCCGAGACAGCTGCTGACACCAGCCAGTGATGGAAGTGCTGTCATTAGCACAGGTGTCATTAAAGTTGGTTTGCAAGGATTTACAGTGCTGTTTAAATATTAAGCACATGGATGGGTGCCTTGTTTGCCCAGTTGGGAGCATTGATCTGAAGATGGGATGATGCAATGCACAATGATCTGCTGATGTCAGTAATCTGTTGTATTACAAGTCAAAACCTCATACAACTTGACCAACAGACATAGGACAGAGATGGATTAGGAAACAAACCTGGCACCCTGCCCCATTTGTAGCCTGTGTCTTTCCATACCTCTGTGCTGGATCCTTTGCTATTTTCAACTTATCAAACAGCCTGTAACTGAAGACCTACCTGTAGCTAAGATCTCTTCTTGTGGCAAATCTTGTTCTTCATGGTTTCCTCTGCATCCGTTTCTGCTTTCCTTAATGCTTCTCTTAGTTTGCAAGATTTATTCACACGAAGTAGCTTTGTTCATTATCAACCCTTTTCCTCTCCCCCTGAAACCATGAAATCTGTACCTATCTGCAGCAGATATTCTTTGTGGGATGCTGATAAGCTTGATATTCCATTCTTATGTGTATTCACGAAGCAAGCAACTTTCAGTTGTGCTTAATATCTGCATCTTCTAAATTTAAGATGCCCACCCTTGGCAATACCCATAGTAGACAGTGACCATAACAAGAAGAAGGGTGCAGCTTTTACAGCAGCAAAGTTTGTCAGAGAGCAAGACTGAGACAAATGTTACAGTAAGGGATTTTTTAGACTATTTGAACCACCAAGTTTTGTGTTTGTGTAAACTTAAATTCATTAATGACTTCATATTTTGGGTAAAAGAAGACTGTTAAAGATCCCAAGTCTATCTTTAAAATGAGTTACTCAAAATTACAATAGACTCCATCTCCTTTGTACTAGAAAGTGGGAATTATATTAATATTTTGTTTTCAAAATGCTTGAGCAACATATGAGAAATACTTATTATATTTTATCACTCTTTCAGGGGAAGTTTAGGTTAGACCTCAGGAAAAACTTCCTTATTGAAAGGGTCATCAGGCCTTGGAACAGGCTGCTCAGGGTGGTAGTTGAATCTCTATCCCTGTACGTGTTTGAAAGTTGTGTAGATCTGGAGATTAGGGACATGGTTTAGCGGTGGGCTTGGTACAATTAGGTTAATGGTTGGACTTGATGAAGGTCTTTTTCAACCCAGATGATTCTATAATAGAATGTTGTTTTTTAGGGGAAGTGGCTGTAACTAAGCTTTTCAGAAATGCTGGCTCTGTGTACTGCCTTGCGTGCTTTTGAAAACATTTCATACAGGTGAGTAATTAGCCTTCTATGACTAGATTGGCCTGCAGGCAGAGGTAAGACAGGCAAGTAAGACAGAGTCTCTTAAGTACATATCTTTTACCCCTGTGCTCTCATGGTGTAAAGACTTCATTCTTTCTTCTTCCTGCACCTTTGTGGTCAGCTCCCTGACTCTAATACTGACAGCATTTTCTGCAGAGGCATGACGCCTATCCATGTTTGCTTTATTGAGCTTTTCATGGGTGTTGCAGCTGGCACTAACTGACATTTTTCTGTCAGCCTTTGCCAACAGATGGAGAACTGAATAGGCTGTGGACCCCACAGTCCACTGTGCTCCAAAGTGACAGAGGACACTGAGTGAAAAAAGCTGATGCCACTCTTGCTTGGTCTGTAAAGAAAGGACTGGCGTTTCCAAAGCTAAGAAGCCATCAGCTTGTTCGCAAGCTGTGATTCTGTTTGAAAAACAAGTTGGGACCCAGTCAGGTGAGTAATCTGTGTAGTCTTGGGTGTTGTTTGCCCACAGTACCTCTCAGCCTCTCCAGATTAGCCACACATAGCAAAGTCTGTCCATGACCTTCAGCAGAGTGATCCCTGCATGGGCTGGACAATAGGCTTGACTTCTATCCCAGAGAAAGAGGGGGGTGCAGCAGTTAGCTGACTTTGTATCCATCACAACATATTGAGGAGACTGTTTCTGTCTGCCATGAATTACCCAAGTGCTAGCAGGAAGGCTGTGGGGAAGGAAACACAGGGGCAGCTTCAGCCTTGAACTCTTATTTTGTAATGGGCTCATTTTAAGTTGTAGGATGTCCTGCCCAGCCTGTCTTGGTGTCCCTCACACCTTGGGAACTGGAGCATCTTCCAGTGCTCTGTTCCACTGACCAACTCCCCACAGCTGACTCTCAGTATGTCTTTGAAATAAACTTTTAGTTCTTCCTCCAGCTCTGTCTCTTCCTACACCTCAAGACACTTTTCCATATCCAAGTTAGACGTGACTGCTTTATTCTTCATGAGTTTTGGAAGATGCTTCTATATCATAATGACAGTAGCAGTGGGGAACATGTACTCAAAGAATTTAGCAATATATATATATACACCTTGTATATGCGTGTTTTAAAGTGGTTAACTCAGGGACTGTTTCTTTGCATTTCTGTATTTTTATTATCAATAAAGTTGCTGAAGAGAACAGTGTTGTTCTATGCTTTCCAGCAAGGGACCTAAATTTCCCATGGTAATTAGTTTGAGCTTGTATCAGCTTGGTTTCTTGGGAAAAAAGAACATTTGCTCTTCTAGGAAACATTTTCAGTGTCTCAGTCTAAGAATAGCAATCTTTCTGTTGCATCTTAAATTTCAGAACTATGGCTTATCTTCCATTGTGCTTGCACAGTGTGTAGATAATTATAGATGAAGTACCATTCCATTCTGATGAAGCATGAACAGCTTATAGTGCCTCATTGTGTGGTTTTCTTTTTTCCTAACCAAAATTAATTAATGTATAAAGAAATTTGTACTTGAACATAGCCTCTTCTCTGTGAGCACAGCAGTTCCTTGATGAACAGTTTTATCACTGTTGTTCCCTTTGGGCTCAAGTGGCACACAGTTCCCTGGCTACAACTTTAAGCACTGAAACAACACCCTGCACTTTCACTTCCAAGAACAGAGTCAAAGCTGTAATGCTGGGGGCCTAGATTTTTCTCATTGCAGTGCTGGTGGAACCAGCGCAGCTTGCTCCCTGCAGAGCAAGCAAGGGCAGTGCCAGTTTCACAGGGAAGCCTGTCCAGAGTGCTGTGGAGTAAAGGTTACAGAGCAAGAACTGAAGCCATGCCCTTTGCTCAGGCCTTTGATGTGCCTGAACACAAGTGCTGGGAGGCAGGACATTACCCTTAAAAGGCTTTTTGATCTGGAGCAGCTGTGAAGATGTTTTATGTACCTTGGAGCATCTCAGAAGTAGTTGCTGAGGAAAGCTTAGCAGAGGGCAGGCACAAGGTGGTTGATACTTTGCTCTGTGCTACCTGCCTCACCCTGCAGCAGTAACAAAGGGGCTACAGGGTCTGGGCAGGCCAGGAGCAGTTTTGACCTAAGCAGTGCGTGCACTCCAGTTGTCCTCTGCCTGACAAGCAACTGGGCTCTCAAAGGGGAACAGACAGAAGTTAAGTTTCCTTGAAAGCTGTTACTGTGCATATTTTAAAATGTTTTGTTTAGCTGCTTAACTCTGCCGGCCTTGTTTAGGGAAGTCTTAATAATGTCTGGTTTCCATTTGGTCTTGTGAACAAGATGAGGAAGTTTTCATCTGTGCCTTTAAAAAAAACCCACATCTCTGCCAAGATGTATTAGGAGAGCTGTAAAAAAGGAGTCATCCTGTTCCAGAACTGCAAAGCTTATGTAACAGGGAAATCCTAACAAAGAGATACACCCCCACCCCATGCACACTTCTCCAAGGCACATGCTGCTTCAGAGTTTTCCGTTACTTGCTTTGTATTTTGATCACATCTGCCACTGTTTTATTCAGAGGTATTTACAACTATATTCTCCCCATATCCTCTTTTGTACATGCCGTAGAATGTTCTTATAAAATGCAGCACAGTCCTCACCTCATCACAAGGATCTTTAAATAAAATACATTGTAAAGTGCCAGATACAATTGTTTTAAAAAACAGAGTTCTAATTAAAACAGATACTTGGCCACTGCATTAGCAGCTTCGTATACTGATAACATTTGGAGCACAACAGCCTATTTCTGTCAGGTGAGCAGGATGTTCTCTTACCACCCCCTCTAGCTCTCCAGTTTCAAGTCCAAAGGCTTTAGAAATTGAGGCAGAGGCAAATTGTCCAGAGCCTCTGGGAAATGCTCGGCTGAAATGGTCCTGATCAAGACACGCATGGCTCCGACAAACAGTGATGGGGGAGCTAAGCCCACCAGACACTGGAACCGGTTCTCCCCCAGGAGGCCCTGCCACCATTGCCAGTTGTCCAACAGTTGCTGTTTCATTGTGAAGTGGAGGTCCTGAGGCACAAAGAAGAAGAGGCAGTCTAGGCAGAGGAGCTTGGCACGCATGTTAGCTGCTGGTGTGTGGGAAATCTGCTGTAGCAAGGTGTCAAGAGGAGTATTTCCAGCACTGTCCTGCAGGCATGGTGATGCACCGTGCCCAAGTAGCAGCAGTAGGCACTCGGGTTGTACCAGTTCACAGGCCACGTGCAAGGCTGTCTTGCCACCCTCCACACGACTGCAGCCCCGGCGGTCCAGGTGACTGGCTCTGTCACTTGGCGGGAAGGCTTGAATGGCCTTCAGGATTCGGAAGAGGATACGGACCCGGTTGTAGCGGACAGCCATGGCCAGGTGAGGGGCTGAGGACTGGCAGCAGCTGAAACTTTGGCTGGGCACAGCCAGGGCAGTCTGGGGAAACTTAGTCAGCAAGTGCCTAGCATAGGGCTGGTGATCGTGCACCAGTGCGTAGAGCAGAGCCTCCGAGGGTGAATACACGCTCACCTTACCCCCATCCTCCCAGTGGAAGGCCTCCATGGTCCGCATGTCCTCCAGGAACCAGACAGGTAGCAGGTCCCTCACCGCCTGGTAGAAGGCGAAGGAGGATTTCTTGCACTGCTTCTGGCATTGGGCGCTGCGGCCACCGACCCATTGGACATTCCAGGGCATGGCGGGGGGGCGCGCTCCGCCGGGGGCTGTGACCCACCGCGGCGTGCAGGGACTGCATCAGATCAGCACCTGCGGGTAGAAGGAGCGCGTTCAACGCCCGCTCCTGGGGGGCTGCGAGTCGCGGCGACCCCTCTGCACCGGGCAACAGCGGCGGTGCAGTGAAGATCCCACTGCCGGTGCGCGGAAGCCCAGAAACACGGAACGGCCTCCGCTCGGTGCACAGAGCGCCCGCACGGGGCACGGGAACGGTCTCTGCTCAGATCACTGTCAGTCCGCATTGGTGGGGCGCGGGACTTCCGCACCTCCGGTGCGCGGAAGCCATTGCCTCCCATCGGCGTACGGGACGCCCGATCCCGCCCTGCCTGTGCCCGCGAACCCTCCCCTGCAGCCGTCTCTCACCTCTCCGCTGGCCCCGCGCTGCCCGTGGCCGCCGCAGTTGTAGGGGCGGGAACACGGCGCGCGCCGCTGCAGAGCCCTTTTATCGGGCACCCTCCGCCCCGGGCGGTGAAGGTCGGTCAGGACCGGGGAACTGTCCAGCCGCCGCCGATTGGCCGCCGCCCCGGCTGCCCCGGGAGCCCATTGGCTGCGCCGAGGGGACAAGGCCCCTCAGCAGCGCGTGCGTCACCGCAGGCAAAGTTCCAAGAAACTTGGCCGGAGGCGCCGAGTGTGGCAGCGCGGGGCGGAGCTGGGTCTGCGGGCTCCTGGCGGGTGGAGGGGTGCGGTCGCGGGGACACGGGATCTGGGGGATGGAGTGTCCCAGAGTCATGGGGTCCGGGGGCCGTGGAGGCCAAGGCACATGGGTGCCTGGGGCACGTGGGGGCCTGGGGATATGGGGCACAGGGAGTACAGGGTCTGGCGGCACGGAGTCCTGAGTCTGTGGGGTCTGGGGTACACAGGGACCTGAACACATGAAGTCCTGAAGGCATGGGATCCAAGTGCTATGGGGTCCCGGAGGCATGAGATAGGGTCCCAGGGTCATGGTATCATCCACGGGGTGTATCATCCTGGGGTTGTGCAGCTCAGGGCACATGGGATCCTGGAGGAATTTGACCCCAGATGCATGGGATGTAGGGATATGGGATCCCAGGGTTATGGAGTCCAGGGGTCATAGCATCCTGGGCTTATAGAGTTCAGGGTACATGAGGTCCTAAAGGAATGGGGTGCAGAGATCATAGGATTGGGGTCATGCAATCCTGAGTCAATGGGGCCAGAGGCATATAGGGACCTGAGCACGTGGGGTCCTAGGGAACATGGCATCTGGGCCACAGAGAGACCTGTGCAAGGGGCTCTGGGACACCCTGACTCCTGGGCATAGGAAGCTGCAGACACACGGTGTCCCAGGCACAGGGGTCACATCTCCAGTGTCACATCTCCAGTGTCACATCTCCAGCCTGGCCCATGCCAGTTCTTGGCTTGCCCCATGCCCAGCCCCAGCAAGTGTCTCTAACTGAGGGCTGGCATTGCCCTTCAGCTGGCAATGGCTGTGTCTTGCACATGTGTGCACATGTGCTCTTTGCAGAACTTAGGGCTCTTGTTTCTCTACTGGATAGTGACATTTGCCTGCACTCCTTCCCACCTGCCAGACGGTTTGGCTACAGAGCAGTGAGGTGAGCCCAGCAGTACTAGCAACCCTATACTGGCCTCCCCTGGGCATCTGCAGTCCCCTGCAGATGTGCAGATATCAGCACATGCGAAGCATGTGCTGGGATCTCATAAAGCATCTCACTGCAAATCCCGGGGACTGCTCCATACTTACAATTGGGTTCAGGGCATTTCTCTCCTTTGGGTGTGTTTGACCCTCAGCATCTCCCCTACTTGCAGCCATTGCCCTTTCAATCAGGAGGGTGTGGTTGGACGATCCATGGGTGCAGTGCTGATTGCAATTGAGTTAATGGCTGACAGCTCTGGCTTCTCTTTCTCCTTCCTGGGGTTCTCCATCTGTCTTCTTGCCAGTGTAGGATTGCATCTTCTACTGATCACTGCTGGAACAAGCAGCACTTTCCATGTGTCCCAGCACAATGTGTGGGTGTACATCACTGAGGATCACCAGGCATCTGCTGAAATGCCCATCTTTCTTGCAGCCCTTTCTGTGAAGCTGCTCAAGGTGGTGGGAAGGGAGCCTGTAGCATGCTGCTAACCCTTGACCCTGATGAGAACAAAGCTGGCAAGGAACAACCATTCCCTTTGTAATGCTTCTTCTGAACAGCCATTCAGCCAGGGAAACAATGCTGAAACTGTGCTCTGTTGGCTTTGTAACTTCTCCCCTGCCACGAGGTGCTCACACCAAAACCTGGGGGTTTGTGTGAGGGCATGTGCAGGACACTGCATGCCATTGTCACACCCAAGAACTCACAGTGACCAAACCTGAGGGAAAAGAAATCAGGGTAATATGTGCTGAGCTGCTTTGCTGGAAAGAATTACGTCCAGTGTTTGTCAGTGTGATTTGTCATCTGAGGATCCCCACAGATCTACCACAGCTCCTGGTGTCTCAGATGTCAGCCATGACATGGAAAATCCTCTTGCATCACTTGTGTCTGATTCCAGATGAAAACTTATGAAGGGCAGCTTCTTCTGCTGCTCCCTGCTATCACTGGGGCAGTCGCCTGTCAGTTACATCCTGTTACTGCAGGCATGGAATTATTTGTACCAGAGTGCAGGGTCCAAACAAAAGTTTCTGTAGGCCTTTCTTTGTGTACAGCGCAGCCTCACCACCTGCCCATTGCTCAATGGCAGTGGAACACATCACATCTCTGCATGGCATGTGCTTTGGGAGATGGCTCTGAGCAACCATGAATCCCAAATCCACAAAGGTAGCATTGTTGGGACATTGCTATTCATGATGATGCTATCCAGCTTGGTGACCAGACAGGTTGTTCTGTCCTTTCTATTAATTTACCTCGCATACCTGTGTAAGCCAAATGGTGCTGGAGCCCAAAGGCATGGAATTATAGAATCATAGAGTATCTTTGCTTGGAAGAGACTTTCATGATCATCAAGTCCAATAACACAGCATGCTGTGTCCTCAAGGTAGCAAGTGGGCAGCCCAGAGACTGGCCCTTTCTGCAAAATACCTTTGTCATATGCATTTGAAGCAGAAGCCTGCTTGTAGGAAAGGCAGCCTAGTGCAGGCTGCACTGGAGAAAAAGTACTACATTTGCCCCCCCAAATTGTTCATAGCATACTCAGCACTTGTGAAAAATGACAGCCCAGAAAGGTTTTAATTTTGTGGTGCGTGTTGTACATGCAGACCCATGGACATCCCTGGTTTGTTTGCAGCCCAGTCTGCCTTTAATCACTTTGAGTAGCAGATCTTATTACTGATCTGACTATGACAGGGCTTATCACAGGTTCCTTGGCACATAATGATTACTCTGTCAATGCAACCACATGAGTAATGTGACATGTCCTCTTGTAGCTAATTTTTTTAGTTCATCCTCCTCCAGGGCACTGATCCTTTGGTTTCTCCAGCCAGTGACCAACTAAAACCCGCTTAATGCTACTGAAACCCAGCCACATAATAGTGTGAAGGGAAAAGCTCTTTCTTTCAGCAGATGTCTTTTGGTCCAAGAGGTTTTCATTAAATTGGGGACTGGATTGCATTGGCTTAATGGACCTGATTGTGGGTGTGATGAAAAGCAATATGAGAATAGGTAGGATCAACAAACACACTGAACAGAGTTAGTGTTTAGCACTGGTTTTGACCATGAGATGAAAGATTGGCAAAGACTTGTATCACTCATTTTTGAAAAGGGCCGAAAGTTTTTCAAACCAGAACAAAGATACAGGTTTTGCTCTAGTCCTTGCAAATATTTTGTGCGCCGGTTTGACTCTGAACAGGTACCAGTCTCCTGGCTGCCTGGTGCTGGCTTGTGGGGAGCAGCGTTCATAGCAGTCACTGTACGGGACTTCTTTGGTGAAGTGGCGCATGGCAGGCCCAGGCACCTCTGCTTAGCCATGATGAGCAATAGCTGTTGCTGACACCTCGTGGAAGCTTTAAACATTTTTTCAGAAACCTTTCTGTTCCCTTTCCTCTGCTGCTGCTGGCTCTCCTCCTGAGGAGCTCACCCATATCTCTATCACCTCCCGAGCACCCAGCCATGAAGCAGGCAGCGGGGCTCTTGACTGCATGAAGGATCAGGGATGGGAGGGCAACCAAGGAAGGCTGCTGGGGAACTGCCCTTTCCTCTCCAAGAAGGAGGAGGTAATGTCTCTTCCCTGTGTGGTGGTGAAGGCAATTCACCATACAAGCATGTGGCACATCAGATACAAAAGAAAACATCCCTCTCCTCTACCCACCTCTGAGTCTGAAATGTTCATTGTGTACATTCCCTTTTGTGTGACTGTTTTGCTCATCTCCATTTTTTAAGGGTGAGTGGGCATATTTGCAAGTGGCTGTTACAAACCCTCTGTGGTTTCATTTCTGAAATGAAGAGTGTATCTGGGCTGGGGCATTGCTGGGGGTTCCCTTGCTGAATCCATCAGACACCATCACTCTAAACAGGGGCGGATTTGTGGTCTTGAAACCTGTTCTCACCCCCTCACTGTCTTGCTTAGCACCATCTCTTCTTCCTCTTGTCTTCTTTTGTGTTACAGTTACTCTCTAGTCGCCTGGTTTTGGATGAGTCATCATTTTACACAGAGCCAGAGCTGCCTGTAACCCTGGCTGCTTTGCTCTCGCTGCTGCATTACAGGGTCAGTTCTACCCTGACCCACAGCATGAAAGAAAAGCTGCTTTGGAAATAGCAAAGTAAACAAGCCTTCTTCTTGTTTCCAGGCTGCTGCTGAGCAAACGTGACACCCTTCCCAAACTCTGTATCCCAACTGATGCTTCGGGACCCAAGCACAGCTCTGAAGCACTTCACTTTGGAAAGAAGATCTCTCTGCTGGCTCTGGAGGAAGGATGTAATGGGAGGGGTGACTGCTGCTGAACGTCAGTGCTGGCTGGTGGGAGACTGAATAAAGGGCTCAAATGGTGTCTTGCATCTGTTGGGGTTGTCAGTGTCAGATGGTGGAATAAACCAAGTTTTAAGCTTTGAATCTTATTTTTTTAACCTGATTCCTTGACAGGGAATGTGGAAAAGTGTTCATGCAGAAATGAGGTGGGCAGCAAGGTCATATGTCACTCACAAACCTCAGGGATAATCATTGTCCCCTCTATTGTGGGGAGGTTGTGGGCCATCCCTCATTTAGCCTTGGTATTTGCACCTGTAATAAATGAGCCACATTCAACCCTTTGTAAATCTACAGAAACTCCCAGAGCTGCAGCAGCAATTGAATTTGATATTACAGGAGGAAGTTGAAAAGTGTAGTTGTCCCTTAAAAGACAAAAAAGGACCTTTGGTGGAGCCTTTCAGTTTCATACGCAAGAGATGAGAAAGATCTGAGAGCTCCTGGTGCCTGTGGATGATACTGGCCTTCAGCTGATGTTGGTTGTTAAAAATATTATCCCAGATATATTAATATGACCAGACTGAATTGCATCTGAGCTGAACATTGCGAGCCTAAGGCAGGACATAAATATAGAAGCAAAACAGCCTGACACGAGAGGCATCTGTCCTCTTCTACACAAGATATGAAGGGGAAAGAGAGGGAACCTATCCTGTTGTAATAATTAGGCACTTCTGGGCATTAGGCTGAGCCTCAGAGAATGCCTGCACCATGGTCCTGGGGCACAGAAAACCCCACCCCCTTCCCTTTCTCATCCCCTGGCATGCTGTGCCACAGAACTGCACATTCAGCACATTTTTAACCTGGGGTTAGATTTACCTAGACAAGGTCTGTAATTGGGAATGACTATTGGTTTGATGTGTTTGCCCAACAGGATTACCCTTATCATAATGATACAGCAACCTAGCTTTGGCAGAACAAACCCCCAGGGCTCCAGAGGTCAGACCTTTGCCTCTCTTGCCCCACATGTGCACAGTGTAGCTTATCATTGCCATCGTGCAAAATCCAGCCAGTGCTTTGCTCAGCATTCAGTGCTCCACTTTTGGAAAGAACAATTGTGCCATGTACTGCTGCCTACTGACATCACACTTGGCATTTCTCTCTCCACACCTGGAAAAAAGAGATCAATATATTCAGAGCTTATAAAAATGATGCAGTGTTTTGCAATTAAAGAATGGGTTGCCTTCCCTATTGGGAATTGCTCTGAGCAGGCGCCTGATTGAATGAAATGTGAATTTGTTGCCCTCTGGCTCAACAAGAATAGGTAATGAACCAAGCAGTGTTGCCTGCTTTTTGTGTGGTATATTGCAAACATCCCTAAATTATTAGAAAAGTGGTTGCCCATAAAACTGTTTCTGTGATCATTACAATTTACTGACTTAAAAAACTTGAGGAATTTGTGGGACAAAAGCTCTGCTTTAATGCAGGTGAGTAGGATTACAGTGTTTGCTAAAGCAGGGCATGATTCAGCTAATGACTGGTGTCCAGGCTTGGCCACTCTATTTTCTGGCCAGAGTAGGGGGCATCTCCTTGATCCTTGTGTCATTTTAATCCCAATTCTTCCTAGGCCAGCTGATGTGAGCCTGGCCTTACCAGCTCCTTGGGCTATTTGAGGGAAGCAGAATCTGCAGTTTGTTGTTTGTGGGCTCCAAAACAAGCAGGATCTTCTATTTATAATGTCCTATAATTGCGGTGAGTGAATCCTGTGCTGCTGCAGGCCTTAGGACTGTTGGTGCAGCAGCACACTAAGCCCAGGAGATGTGCTGAGGATGCTGAGATGGCTCTGCATAAAGTTGAGGGACATGCAGGTACATAGTGTAAGCTGTATATTCACAGACTCCTGGTTTCTGGAGCAGGCTGTACTTTTCAGGGCTGTGTAGATCCCTTATCTAGGTCTAGCGGGATGGAGAACTCTTTGGAGCAAGGCAGACAAACAACTTCCTGCTGCAGCAGCATCACCCTGGATATGGTGAAGTTGATGCTGGCAACATTGTTTTGACTATTCTTTTATTCCCCCACAGGCATTTACAGTTGGCATATGAGAGGACTCTGCTACTTAGGAATGATCTCTTCAGCCACTGGACCCAAACAATGTGAGTTCACCTATGATGAATATATCATTAATTCTGATGGCACATGTGGCTGTTCATCTGTGGTTCTCTGAATGAGAGCAAAACTGCTCTGACCTTGTAGCTCACTGCAGCATGAAATCCTCCTGCCTAAGACAAAGAAAACCAGACCCCTCACTTTTTAGAAGTAGGCCCATGCAGTACAATGCTTTCCCAAGGGTTGTGTTTTGCTTGGTTTTGCTGTAATAAATTTCTCTGCTGTTTGATTTGTAAAACATGATAGGCATAAGGCAAGCAGAAAGATTAAATAAAACCAAGTTGGCTAGTGCTTTGCATGTCTTTGAGAACTTAGTTTTATTCTCATTTGTTCGTTCTCTCCACTCTTGGCTACCACTGGGTCTGTTGAAACAGCAAACAGGGATGAAGAAAGAAGGCAGCTCAGTGTCATGTGCTCCCTTTGGTAGGAAGTGGCTGCATTACAGCAGTTAACTCTCACACAGCTGCAGCCTCAACAAGCAGATGTTAGCCTGTTGCATATACATCCCAATAGGAAACACATTCAGTAAATTTTTGGAAATTATTTGATAGTCAGTCAAAAGCCTTTTTGCTGCAAAGTGGTGTGCAAAAATATTATCTGTCTTTCCCTTTTGCTTTGTACAAGAAAATAGTCAGGAGTCTTCCAGTGCTGCCTAAAGCTGCTCTGCTGCCAAGAAAACCTCCCAGGTCTGGTGAAGAGGCCTCTCCAGTATTTCCAGTTTCTCTGTAATTATTTTCTAATGAAATTTTCAAGCACAATCTGGAGGTTAGACCATGGAGAGATGACAGCAGGGGTTTTCAGTTTGCTTTTCTTTTCTCTACATCAGTGATTATCCCCTATGCAGAGGCGATAATTTTGTGCATATAAAGCTGCATAAAATCAGAGTGGCAATGCCTTCTGCTTGCTGGATTCAGCACTACCATGACTTTGTGCATTTGTCCATTTGGAAGGACTGCTTTTGCACTGAAATTATTGCAACTGCCTGATCAGATCCATCCATTAGTATGGCTTTTCATGGCTTACTAAGTTGCATGGGGATTTGCATGCAGTTCCCCTCACCAGGATTTTCCTCTGCTCCTGTGTTTTCAATTTGGGAAAATTGAAAGGATGATGTTGCCAGTATTTTGTGATGCCACCATCCTAGAAAACAGAACTAAAAAAGGGCTAAACAGATGTAAAGTAACAGGGAGATGAGATGCATGACAAAAACAAGCCAGGTATAAATAGTTAGGCTGGTATAAATAGTGAGGCTGAGAAACACCCGACCCAAGCTGCTAAGCACAGCAGAAAGGTCAGCTTGCTTCCCACCTCTGACTAAGTGACACCGGGGCCCCAGTGGTCTGCTCCTGGAGCAGAAGGAGCAGGAGGAAAGGTCTGTGCATAGTGAGTTGCAGCCTCAGGGGCTGGAGATGTGTGTAAATAATTGAAATTTACAGAATTTTATAGCCCATATTAAGATGTGTTGCAAGATAGAGACAATACCCCAGCTCCCCTCTTCACATCTCTGCTTTCATGCTGTCACCCTTTAGCTCCACTCACACCAGGAATGACAGAATAAGAAGTGCCTGTTTCCCAGTTTACAGACAGGTGTTTTAGCTAAAACTATTGAGGAAAATGGGTCTGAGCTAATATATCGGTGTTGTGTAACAAAGAGGTATAAGATTTTGAAGAATGCCTGTGCTTAGTGAGAAGAGGTAATATTCTTGGGACTTCTTTTAATGGTGTCATTATTTGACATCCCTTGTAGTTGGGTTTAAACCACAAGAGACATGAGATTTCCTATCAGTTAATCTTGTTGCTGTCTATGAGGCACAAGTGCTCTGTGTTTGGTGAAGCAGAAAGAAAAACATTTTGGCCAGGGTTCAAGCACCTTTCTCTGTTGTCCTGGTGATAGGCTCCTGATAAGAATTCAAGGTCTTTGCTTGCATAGAATAAAAGCTGCTTGTCTTAGGTTGTTGCTGTGCTCTTGTTCCCAGTGACTGGGCTGTTCTTGGTGACTATGAAAAAATTGTGCTTTGTTAGTTGTAGTTTGTCCTGCCTTAGAGGTGAGCCTCCAGTTTTTCAACCTCTAGCATGCTGCAATGGTTGTGCCATGGAAGCCTGTGGGGTAAGCTGGTTGTTTTCTCTGAGAGGCCGAGACTTTATGAAAGGAGCAAGGGATGTTGGCACAAGCCCATGCAGTGGTCCCTGGAAGGGTGCTGATTTAACACCAACATTAGATTTCAGAACTGAAACTGGACAACTAAAGTCAAGACAAGCCTTCTTGGTGCTGCCGTTGACAAGCTTTTTGTCATCTGGGGAAGCTGGGGCTGGTTCTCCGATGCTTGGTCTGCGCTCTCAAAAATTGTGTCTGAGGACTGCATGTTTTTTAACAGGATTGTAAGGATGGTGGTGTGGGGAGAGCTAAATTCAAAACAGCAGGATCTGACATTCAGACTTGCTCTCAGGGTTCTGCTAAACCAGATGCCAGGAGTTGAACTCCTTGGGTCACCTGCAGTAGTAAGGGTAGAGCTGCTCTGTAGTAGAGCTCCCTTCCAGCCTTTCATGGGACTTCCCCAGCAGTGTCTGCCTGGTATCATGAGTAACCTCCAAAAGCTGAGTCTCAACTGTTTTCATTTCTGCTAAGGGCCCGTTAGTCATTTCCCACTTATAAACAAACATTTCAGAGACACTGAAGAAGCTGAGGCACCAAAAGGACAAAGCTCTATTGCTTTGAAAACAGCCCATTCATCAGTGAATCTTATTGCGCAACAGCTCAGCCACTGCTGAATTAAAACCACCCTACGCCAGTTGTACAGGGAGCAGAAAAATGTGCTTCTTGCTTAGGCCAGTCTTCTCATTTTCAACTTTACTTCCATTTTAAACGTGTCATAGAAGAGGTGGATTTGTTCTGAGACTTGTAAAATACTTTTTTACAATTAAAAAAATTATTAATGATTTTCCCCTATTTCGTCCCATTGTTTTTCCTCTGCTGAGCCCATGTTGTCTTGAAACCTTTCTTTGTTCCTTACATTCAGAGGTCTCCCTGGGTTTCTCAGAAGACATTTGCATTGGTAGAGCCAGGGGTAGGCTGAGGTCTGGGTGTTGCCGCAAATTAAAGGCAAACAATTCACATCAGTCCTTGTAAAAGGAGTCTGGTCACCCACTTCTAACTGCTGTTTGGTTTCAGCACTTTTCTAACCTTCACTTCCACTAGTGTGACCTGCTTGAAGGCATGAGATGACAGGTTTCTCCTGCTAACCCCTGGCAGAACATCAAGCACCTGTTCATGGTTCCACACTGAATGTTTCTTGAAAATTCACACTGACTGAGGGTGTACAGGGCTTGGGCTGAAACTGCCAGGTCTCCCAGAGCATTACAAAGCAATGCTGGAAATGGCCCCAGGGAACAACATTCCTGCAAATGATCAGCCAGCCCCTTCCTTGAATCCCTAGTTCGCGGGGATTAGAGGGGAAAATTGCTTCACACACACAAAAAAAACCCCACCCAAAACAAAAAGGCCACAGAAAGGGCCAAATATTATAAAATAACTGAAAATTGTGTAAATATAATTTTAAACAGCATACTGGCCATGTTGGTTGAGATTTATTCTTGACTCATTAAAATAAAAAGCCTAACCTAGTTATTCACTTAAATAAATGCTATATCGTATGTGACAGAGGCTGGCAGAATGAGGCAGGCAATGATGTGAGTTGGTGGCCACTGCCTTTTTAGTCCTACACAGGCACAGTCAGAGTGCTCCTGCCTGCCACAAGCCTTGTAAACATGGCCTGGTTCACATTGTGATAAATCTGAGCCAAAAGCAAAGTGGGTTTGGCTGCTGGGGATGGACCTGCCATCCCTATCTTCATTTTCTCAGCTCAGCTGTGTTTCACCTTGAGGTAGCCATCAATGAATAGATGCTCAGTGTCATTCCTTAGCTCCCCATCCTGGGAGGTGTGTGCAGCATTTTGATTTCCACCCAGAGCAGGGACCTGGGTTAATATTTAACTTCACTCCCACAGCTGGAGTTCACTTCAAAGCCCAGTGTGTGCCAACTGCTCTCTGAACTGGGATGCCCCATTGACTGCCAGTGTGAGGAGCGCGCTGCTCTTTTCCACAAGCCCTTCAGGTTCCCTCTGGTTTGCTAGACTTCATTAAGAGCTGGGAAACACAATCTTCTGATGGACTTCCCTCTCCCCCTCTATGGCCTAGGTCTGTGCCTGAGAAGCCGTTTCGCACTTCACAGTGACAAGGTCAGGCTAACCCCACGTAGTCTAACAAAAGCAGAACAGTAATCTTGGCCACTTTACGCCGTGTCAGCTTCTTTCTATCCTTTTAAAATATTTATTTTTGATTTTTGGGGCTCCTTTTACTAAGCTGTTTAGAGAAATCAGCAGTTCGCTGGAATGAAACTGTGACCGCGGTACAAATCACGAGGGTTCCTGCCGCCGGCGTTTCACGGCAGCAGCTGACCCCCGGCTCCTACTCAATCCGCCGCCGCCATCAGCGGCTGAAGGGCTCCCCCTGCAGCACGGGGGCAGCAACTGCAACAGCGGCAGCCGCAGCCCGGCGGGAGTTCCTGTCTGCGAGGGGCTTCGGGCCATAGAAAAAAACTCGGGGTGTGTGCGGAAAAATAGCACAACTTGTTCCTTTGAAACCCAGGGCCAGTTGTAGAGACTGGTCTGGCCAGCAGGAGTAGGGCAATGCTTGTCCCATGTGCTCAGCACTGGTGAGGCCACGCATTGAGTACTGGGTTCAGTTTTGGGCACCTCAGTACAAGAAAGACATTGAGGAACTGCAGTGAGTCCAGAGAAGGGCCTCAAGTTTAGTGAAGGGTCCGGAGAGCAAACCTTGTGGAGAGTGGCTGAGGACACTGGGGCTGTTTGGTTTGGAGGCTGAGGGGAGACTCTTATTTGAAAGAAGATTGTAGTGAGGTGGGAATTGGTATCTTCTCCCACTAGTGTTAGGAGACAACAGGCTCAAGTTGAGCGAGGGGACATTTAAGTTGGATATGAGGAAAAATTCCTTCACTGAAATAGTTGTCAAGCATTGGAACAGGCTGCTCAAGGAAGTGGTAGTCACCATCCCTGGAGAGATTTAAAAGAGGTATAGATGTGGTGCTTGGGCTTGTGGTTTAGTGGTGGACCTGGCAGTGATGGGTTAATGGTTAAACGTGATGATAAAGGTCTTTTCCAACTGAAACAACTCTACTTCTATGACTTCAGCAAAGCAGCCATGGTTGTTAATGGCATTAAGATACTGTTGGTACTTTCCTTGTTTGTGGGCCCCAGCTGGGAGAGTTTCCTAGGGAGATGTACTAAGCCAAGGGATGTGCTATAATAACCAAATCCACAGGTCAGCTTCAGATGCAGTTTTGTTCCTTGCCTGTATCCAAAAAAAGGGGGGCTAAAAGTTCATGTAGTTCAAGGGACAATTGAGAAATTCTTGGGGAAACATGCTGAGAGATGCTAGGGCTGCTCCACAGCTTCTGCCTAGAAGCAGACTGTTGGAGGCAGGCATGGGGGTTTGGGAAAGTGGGTTTTTTTCAATTCTCTGTTCTTGTTTTACCTCCAGGTACAGTCAGAGCTGACAGACCTTCACATGATCTAGATCCATGGTTCCTGTCTTATAGGCATCTATGGTTCTAGAAGCAGTTTGGGCTCTCTGTTCCTGCACTCTTACAAAGTTCAGGCAGATGTTGCTGAATATAGCAATTACACAGAGCTCACAGCTGAAAGGTCTTTCCCAGTTTTTCCTGGTTTGATCCTTTTCCAAAGGAAAATTGAGTCCCTGAAGAACATGCTGGCCTTGCATATCACCTACACAAAGGTCTGTCCCACTTGTGCATCACCTACATCAAGAACTGCCTATTCTTCAGGGTCATCCAGCCCAGTACATAGGTCTGCTTCATTTTAGGGATGTAGCAAGATTTGACCAATAGTTGTCAGGGACTCATAGAACAGTTGTGGTTAGTTTTCCTACCCAATGAACATACAGACCTCCCTGAGCTCTTAGCTGGCTGCTGGCACAGCCCTTTTTGTGGCCCAGCCTGTGTTTTTCATGTGAAATACAATAAATTCAGCATTTTCAGGACCTTGGCATAACCAAGGTTTTCAACTTTCTCCTTCATTGCCTTCTAATATACACTCTAGCAATTAACTATGTGCTGGGAGAATGCCAAATGCAGGGTAAAAGACTTCATTCTGCTTTCCCATAATTAAATGTCGTGTCTGCTGCTGTCTCTCTCACTCAATTAAGTGTCCGTGTATGGTCTAAAATGTTCTGTGGTGAATTAGCATAATGTCTATCAGGATTCAACCAGTATTGTCCATCCTGCTGCATGTGTGCAGCTTCCAAAGAGCAGCATCAGACATTGGCAGGAGCCTGTGATGGGCTGTTCCCCAGCCTTCTGAGGGAGGAGTGTTGCCAGTCTGTGCCTACCTCCCCTAAACCCTGCCTAGGGTAGCTGTGCCTGAAAATGGACCCCAGGACCCTCTGTGCAGCATTGTGGCTGTGCCTGGCTTGCTTCTGCAGGAAACTTCTGAGATATCAGATGAAACAGCTTTTCACTGCAGCTCTGTGAAAGACACATGCAAAACCCCTCCTGGTCTCCATCCATGCTGCAGGATAATCGGAGCAGCCAGCTAATCAGACACCTTTTTAAAATTGTATCTAAAAATGTATTGGAGAAATGTTCCCCAGGCCAGGCTCTGCAAATGTCTAAAGCACTGCAGGGGATGAAAAAAATATAGTAGGATGTCACCTCAGGATGGGTGGCCATCCTCAGGATAACTGGGCTCCTGAGCAGAATACCCCTTCTGTAATCCAGGAGGAAGTAGTAATCTGCTGGGCTACTTAGATCCCAACAAGTCTATGAGTCCTGATGGGATTCATTCCAGGGTGCTTAAGAAGTTGGTGCAAGAACTGGCTAAGCTGTTTCTCTGCCATTTATCACGTCCTGGATAACTGGGGAGGTCCCAGGTGACTGGAAGTTGGCCAGGTGTGGTGCCCATCCACAAGAAGGGCCGGAAGGAGAATTTGGGGAACTGTAGGCCTGTCAGCCTGACCTTGGTGTCTGGAAAGGTTATGGAGCAGATCATCCTGAGTGCCATTGAGTGGCAGGTACAAGGCAAGGGGATCAGGCAAGCCAGCATGGGTTTAGGAAAGGAAGGTCCTGCCTAACCAGTCTGATCTCGTTCTATGACTGGGTGACCCACCAGGTGGATGAGGGGAAAGCTGTAGATATGGTCTACCTAGACTTCAGCGAAGCCTTTGACACAGTCTCCCACAGCATCCTTCTGGAAAAGCTGGCAGTCCATGGCTTGGATGGGTACACCCTCCGCTGGCTTAAAAACTGGCTGGATGACCAGGCACAGAGTGGTTGTGAATGGTGCCCCATTCAGTTGGTGTCCAGTGATCAGTGGAATCACACCCAGGGATCCGTACCGAGCCAAGTTCTATTCAACATCTTTATCAATGACCTGGATGAGGGGATCAAATCTACCTTTAGTAAATGTGCAGGCACCAAGTTATTGGGGAGTGTTGATCTGCTGGAGGGGAGGAAGATGCTGCAGAGATCTGCACAGGTTGGGTCAATGGGCAGAGGCCAAAGGGATGAGGTTTAACAAGGCTAAGTGCAGGGTCCTGTATTTTGGCCACAATAACCCCCAGCAGAACTACAGACTGGGGGAAAAGTGATTGGAGTGCAGCCTGGCAGAGAGGGACCTGGGAGTACTGGTTGACAACAAGTTGAACATGAGCGAGCGGAGTGACCAGCCAGCATGAAAGGCCAATGGCATGCTGGCTTGTATCAGGAATAGTGTGGCCCGCAGAGCTAGGCTGGTGAAGGGACTAGAGGGTAAGTCTGATGAGGAGAAGCTGAGGGATCTGGGATTGTTTAGCCTGGAGAAGAGACTCAGGGTCAACCTTATCACTCTCTGTAACTACCTGAAGGGAAGTTGTAGACAGCTGGAGGTCAGGCTCTTCTCCCAGGCAACTAGTGATAGGATAAGAGGGCATGACCTAAAGCTATGCCAGAGGAGGTTTAAGTTGGATGTTAGGAAGCACTTCCTCATGGAAAGGATGATTGTACATTGGAATGGACTGACCAGGGAGGTGGTGGAGTCCCCATCCCTGGAGCTGTTTAAGAAAAGACTGGACATGGCACTTGGTGCCATGGTCTAGGTGAAGTGATATATGAGGTCATAGATGATCTCAGAGGTCTTTTCCAACCTTGATAATTCAGTGATTCTGTTACTGACTAGTAGATGTATGAGTTATGGGCTGGAAGGAGCAGTAAGTATAATAACTTCTGACAGTTTGGGATGGGCTAGAATTGAGATGGTGGTTGGGGCTCTCAGCACAAACCACTGTGGTTACTCCAGCTGGCAGCTTTGTCCTGGGGAATGGCTCATTCCCCACTTAGAGCATTTCCCCCATGAGCATTCTGTGGGAATAGTGTTTCTGTTGTCACATCTCCCAGGGCTGCTCTGTGCCACCAAACTCCAAGCAGAGGGTGCTGGTGTGTACCTGGCAGTACACTTCTGCTCAACTTTTCAGCACAGCCCAAGTTCCCACTGGGAGTCTGTCCCTGACTCCATTATATCCTGTAGTGTCCAGCCCTGCTCTTTACCCTCTAGGATGTTCCCAGAGCTTTCTCCCTCCACTATATTCGATGTTTAATGTTTATAATTCAGTTTTCACAACTTCATTACCAAGTTCAGAAATAGTCCTTCTGACGTGGAAGGATGGGTCATTATAAGTTGGCAGAAGATTTAGTGGTGAAGGGAGCAGAACTGGCAGGGATACTTATAGATTCATTCGATGTAGTTGTGAGTACCAAGTCCTCCTTGCCTGGAGATACCTTGACTGCCTGTGGAGGGACCTTGCTGGATGGGATCTATGACTACTGCTGTTTTCTCATCTCGCCCTGCATCTCTTTCTCTGGCATTTGGATAAACAGCTGTGAAAAGGGAGCCATTGTCTACAGCAGCACTGGGGGAATGGCTCGCAGTGGTACTGATAACCCTGCCTGCAAACATGCAGAGAAGCTGCACCAGGAGCATACACAATGGATTATTCACAAGCTGTTTCCTCTCAAGAGGTTTACTGCAAAACCAGGTGTCAGAGTGGTGCCTGAGTAATCAACCACACAGGAGTCTGAGTTTTTTGGCTTGCTGGGTACTCACTCCATCCCGGTTACAGGAGACTGGGTTTGAGCAAATCTGTGTGGACCTGCGTGGTGTTTGACTGTGGGTGGTTCATTTTCAGAGGTGCCAGGTGTCCACAGTTTTGGCAGATGTTAGCAGGAGTGGTGCTGTCCTGGGTTAAAATGAAGCTATAGATTGGTTCTGGGTTGGTGCCTGCAATCCAAGCACACCAAGCAGCTCTCACTGAGAATTCAAAAGGCACTTTACTAAAAAGGAAAGAATTTATTGAACCCACAACCAAGAAGAAAAGGAAAAAATCCTCAAATAAATAAAAGAATAAAAAGTAAAACAGGAACTGTATCACAATGCCATTACACACACTCTGAGAGAAATGGGAGACAGCTAGCACATCGTTTTTTTGCTTCAGATAAGAGCCCTGAGAAAAGAGGGGGAATTCACCCATCCCCTTCATCATGATGCTTGTGGAAAAGTTCCTTTTCTGGTCCCCTTGCAGACATAAGCTTCCCCTGTATGTCTCAGTCTTGCTTCTAACTCCTCTGTCTTGGAAATTGTTAGCAATGTGATCTCAGCCAGCAGCATCTCAGATGTAGGAATAGACAGAACCCCAGTCTTTTTCTGTTTGCCAAAGGTTTAAGAGATCAGTATCTTAGGATCTCTCTCTCTCTTATCAAAGGCTTCTCTCAGTCTCTCAGTGGCAGAGCATACAGCATCTGCTGTCAGGCCTAGGTGGGGACAGACGCAACATGGCGTTGGTCACGTGGGATCATACCTGTTGTGGTAAATAGGCCTGCTCAAGGGCCCTTTTCTCTCTTTCTGATTTTTTTCCCCATCTCCCAAGTGGTTAAGGCTCCAAAGGAGGGAAAGGGTTAAGAGCTCACCACCTTCTCTTAATCTTCTAAGATGATCAGGCTGCAGGAACCATGTGTGGGCAGCAGCTCCTTACTTTGGCCAGTTGCCAGGAACCAGGTCAGGGCTGGACCCTGAAGCAGAACTGCAGCTGTCCAGGGGCTGTGCTCCTTCTGTGTTCCAGCCATCACGGAAGAGGAAACCATGGCTGAGCCCTATCCCCTGTGGTGGCTGGGCCTTGCCTCCTACCCTAAGTGGGGAAGGCTGCGCTTGGCCCAGCAGAGCTCTCTGTCTTAGAAGCAGAAGGAAAGAAATCAGGAAGTCCATGCCCAAGTCCAGCACTGACAAATAATGATGCAGAGCTCAGGCTGAGAAAGTGATGCTCGGTCTAAGGGCTTCTACATTTGTCTGTAAGTCGCTGCGTAAGATGTGAATAAAAAGCCATGCTTTTATTTTTTTTCCTTCAACCTGGCTATTCAAACTGCCATAAAAA
Source organism: Upupa epops (assembly GCA_013397515.1). Taxonomy (NCBI): domain Eukaryota; kingdom Metazoa; phylum Chordata; class Aves; order Bucerotiformes; family Upupidae; genus Upupa; species Upupa epops. Next base: position 12,882 of record VZRI01000862.1, on the reverse strand, counting down.
ATATGTCCCTTCTTTTCTTTTACAAGCTCTTACAGGCTCTCAATTTTAGCTTCCACTCTCCAGAGCTCATAAAATAAATGGGTAGAAACACCATAAAAATGATCAAAATCCCAAAACATAGACAGTTCATATTCTGAATGTCTTATTAAATGCATATTAAGAAAAATATCTCTCCTTATATAAATAAATGATTGTTTATATGTCTGTAACTGATTTTAAGTTATTTGAAACCGTCTTAGAGTAGAATGATCTTCTAGAAAGAAAGCTTTACAATGGGGTGCCAAATGATTGCACTAAAGGATGAGAACAAAGTAGAGGTGAAATATCTGTATTTTAATGTATTCAGAAAAGTTCTGTCTAGAAAACACACAGATTTCTAAGGAACAGAAAATGGTTAAAACTGCTCATTTATTTCACCCAAATGGTGTCTATACTTAACTTTAGTTACTATTTCCCCACTAGGTGTTCAGCACCCTGCCATGCCCAGGAGCTAAGCACTCAAGCCAGGAATTAGCTGGCTACACCACCTTCCCTAGCTGGTTACCTTCTGCCAGCACCTCCACCTATAAAGAGCAATAGCAGACCTCAAAAAGGTTTCTGGAAATGGGCAGTATCCTCTTGTGTAACAGCTATCTCAGAGCTGGAAAGCAAACCCTTTTGTGCCTGCACTGTCAAGGGAAACTCATGGGTTGGGGGGGTTTGAATAAAGAAGTGGATATAAACACAACTGAGCAACCACACTGTGTTTTTGCTGCACTGAACAGTGATGCACAGTGCTTTGAAAACCTGTGTGTCAAGTCCTACTTGAGCTTCTGTACCTGCTGGATGCAGGTGTGAAGTGCTACCCAGCCTTCCAGATCTCATGCTGACAAGGCCTAGGCACAAAGCTGAGACTGGTCCAGCTATTCCGTGCCCCAGCCAGGTTGTATTGCAATGTAAGAAGAGAAAGATTAAGTTCTGGATCCTCTGTCATCACTGTCCCTGGAACAGGAGCATCCTTCACTGATGTACCTCTAATCCCAAGTGTGCCTTTGTCATTAAATCAGAGGGTGGCTCCAGGCTTTCCCTCAGCCTGTCTGTGAAGAGAAGAAAAGGGAACCAAGGGAAGGTGGAAATAGCTGAGCTGATAAGCACAATATCCAGCCTGGCTCTGGCTGTGCCCAGATTCTGGGATCCATTTCCTCTGCAAAGGATATTTGCAGGTGATAAGTTAGATCTGCTGAGACAAAGGCTGCTCTGGTACCTCCACGGCTGACAGGACCAGGTCCCTGTGCCCAGCGCTGCCTCTCCATGCTGTGGCAATATGAAAGTTATCAGAGTGAGCTGCAGTCTCCTTGCCAGCTCGACATGGTCTGCCAGCTTCCAGTATCACCGAGTCAGTGTCTATTACAAATGCAGCTCTCCCTGAGATAAAAGAGAGCAGCCAGCATTGAAAAAGACTTACCAGATCTTTGACTCAGTACCCCCTGCTTGGGGCAGGACAGCCACCACCAGGAGTGACAGAGGACAAAGCTGTGCCCTGCAGAGGTCATGCTCCCCTCCAGAAGATAATAGCACTCCTGAGCGGAATCCATCTGCTTCTGAAAAGTCTTAATGATTTCAAGTCCTACATTTGGGCTAAGGTAAAACAGACCACAATGTAGGAATTATGTATTCTAGTCACTCACAAGCATTTGCAGTCTGGTCTGACACTGTCTGTAGTTTGGTCTTGTTGCTGGGGGTGAACATTCTGGAGAAAGGAATGGTGAGAAGAGAAACAAGGTAAGGAAAATGGAGAAGGGAAGTGGAAAGCGAAGGTCTTCTCTCCTCATGTATGTTGGAACTATTGTCCTGTCAGGAGATGGTCCTCCATGTGACATGTCCTTTTCTAGATCTCTGTGCCTGAGAACAAAAAGGGAAAGAAAAGCAGTTTTGGCCCAGAAAAATGAAGAAATAGAAGTGTGAGATTATACTTTCCTGCTGCAGAGCATGCCAGCCACCTGGCCTCATGTGAAGACACCCCAAAGTGCACTGCAGTGAAGAACAAAATGTGGGCAGTGATCCAAGTGCTTATTGAGCTGGGGAAGGCCTAAAGTAAATTAATTTGTTAACAGCATATTTGTGTAATGTCATCCTGTGATATTCTTTAAAATGCTACATCAGGAGTGAAATCAAGGTTTTTCTCACCGCAGATTTAGTTCAGCCTTTCCAAATGGGATAGTGCAGCAGAGGGCCACACTCAATTGAGTTGTTGTAATTCATCCCATTTGACCTCCTCATTTGTCTTGAATAGCCAAGGACTTTCCAGAAAAATAATATTGTACTCTGCAGGTTGCTCAGAGCAAGTATCATACTGAACCATGGACAACATTTCAGAGAGCATCTCAGAAACAAGAGGCTGTACCTCAAGACTGGGCTGCAAAGCCCTGGGCTGCTGAACTGTTTTTTCCCCAAGACTGAGTGTCTATGAAACAAGGCATTGGTAAGATTAAGGAATGTCTGGGATCTGCTTTGAGGGGCCAAGAATCTCCATTAAATCACCAGTGCAGGTTGCAGGGCAGCATATGCACTGTGCTGAACTGCATGGCAGTTTGGGGGAACTTTGTTTGGTTTTAGGTTTCCTAATGTTAAACCCTGTGTGTAAAGGCTGTCACAGGATGCACAACTGATACTTAATGAACCTTCCACTGGTTTTGTTAATATTGCCATCCCAGATGGTGTGGGAAAGGCCAGTTGAGAGAGGTCCCCTAGTTCCCTGCACAGCCTCCTCTGCCACTGCAGCAGGGCTGGAGGGCGGCCCATGGGGAGTAAGGCAGGCACAGGATCATGTCTGCCATTGACTGTCTATGCCTGACTGGGTCCAGGAGACATCTTTTGCCAGGAGCAGGAGAAAGGCATGTGGGCATGGGAAGAACTTTTTTTGGAATCTGTTGCTGTTGGGGAAATCCCCTCTATTTCTGCCATCCAGGTACAGAATAGCCTTGATAGCAAATCCCAGCTGGTTCCTTAGGAAGGTTACTGAGGCATCCTGTGGGCAGGGTTGTAATTGGATCTGTTCGTTTTCTGTTCTTATTTTACCTGCCTATTTCCTACCCATCAGCAGATCCAGGAGCCAGCTGTGTGTTACACCAAGCCCCTGCTTGAAGATAGCAATGTCTTCTTCACAGTTCTCAGCTGCAGATCTGAGCTCACTGATGACTAACAGCTTCAAAGGACGCCACCATTTGTGCTGTCTCCTCTGTCCCTTGTGAAGCAAACCAAGGAAGTGACGATGACAGAGTCTGTCACAATCTTAATGAATCAACAGACACCCTGTTTTCTGTTGTTTATGTTATGTTCAATAAATTACATCTTCAGGATTGAACTTTTCTTGTTCTATTCCTGTTGGGTGCTCAAATCACATTTGCAAAGCTTTGCAAATACAGATCTCTACCTTTGTGTCTAAGAACAGTGAGGAGAATGTTCTCAGCACAGCTGGTGCTTGTAATACTGCTCTGGTTTCTAATATTCAAGGATCATTTTAGAGCCCCGGGTCCTCATTCCTAACATTACAGACAAACCTTTGTTTTTATCTTACTTTAAATTGTGTTCTGTCTCTCAATTCCTAGATTATTATTTTTGTCCTAAAAAGTCTTTGAAAAAATGAAGATATGGATTTAGTATCTCTGAGCAATTTCACATTAGATATTTTAAGTCTGCTGCTATCTTTAAAAGCTGGAATCACAACTAATAACAAAGGTTATTCAAGGTAACATCTCTTCTAAACAAATAGCTTGTAAGGAGCTGACCAATACTCTTAACTTCTTGACAAAAACCTGTGAGGCCAAGAGAAATAGGCAACATGAGTGCAATCCAGCTTGGTTTCTTCTTGGTTCCACAGAGATGGTGGGTGGATACAGACTCAGCATGGCTCACTTGCCTCTGACCCCCATCAAAAACCCAGATTACTAAATCCCTCATCATGTGGGAGGTTAAAACTTTCATTTGGATAGAAAAAAAAACTCCACCATAAGCTACAGATGCAACAGTTCAGGTGCTGACTGTTAGCTATCCACATTGGCTATAAAGAGTTCTGAGACGCTGGGAGATGTGCTATAGTGACCTTGGGGGGTGGCAGCTGCTGCTGCTGCTGCTATTTTGGGGCATTGTTCTTTGCAAGTATACTTGGTAGCAGCATGGCATTATGAGGTTAGGTATAAGGGGAAACTTGTTAATCTGTCTACCTTGGGCTGAACAATGCTTTCAGGGATCCTTCTTCTGCCTCAGAAGATAAAGGTGGGTTCTTGTCTCCCTGGAGTAAGAGCTTGGCTAGGGACTGATGAGGCTTGTATGTGCTTTGGAAAGTGGTGAAGTAGAGTCTATATGATGCCTAGGAGTTGGACAGCTCTGTTTGCCTTAACAATGGTGTGTTTGCTATGGGCTTCTCCCTAGTATGGGGAAACCTGTCCATCTAAGCTATTCAGAGTTGGGACCCAAAGAGCAGCTTTGTGCTGGGGTAGGACAGGGGATGATGACACTTTATGGCATGAGGTTGGAGGAAGGTATGTCTACAGACAGCTAGCCTCAGTGGATCTCTTCCAAAGGTCCCCCACAGTAACTAGTCAGTGCTTCCACTGTGTTGGTGATTTACATAGTAGCACTTGTTGCTGCACTGGCTCTTATTTTCCTAGACCAAAGTAATTACTCTTCTCTGAAGTATTGTCTTGTTTCTTTGGATGTGTCACTTCTAGGTTGATTTGTGTCTGGGTAAGTCCTTCCTTACAACATCAGCTGAAGGCTTATTATATTAAACATGTTACTGTTAATCAGGCATTTAAATTAATAATTCTTAAGAGCCCCAGGGACTACAATCCTCCCTCTCACAGGGGTTCTAGCAAACAACCAGTGGGTGAGGTTACTACTCCTCTAGCAGCTACCAATGTTGTACACTGTGCTCCCATGTCCAGCCTGCTTTTAGGTGTAAAGAGTACTTTGTTCTGTTCCTACTACCATTCACTACTGGTGCTGGTGTATCATGGGCTCCTCTGATGTGAGTTTCTGCCCTTTGTGCTGGATGGCCATCACCAAGTTGCTTCACTCTGCTGGGGATCAGGCTGCATGTGAGGGCACTTGTAATGTGGGGCTCTGAGGCACACACCTTTGCACTAAGTAGCTGTGTTCACCCAGGGAGCAGTGTTACCTGTGAATTGTGAAACTAGCCTGGTATGCAATGTTAGCTGTGTTACACATTCTAGATATGGGGAGCAAGCTCAGAGCAATGTGGGAAGTGAAGTATGCTCTACTTCTAGCAGCTAAGCCTTCAAGCTTCCTAATGAAATACAAATTTCAGCTTGATGCTAAAGTATATTCCACGAAATGTCTAGAGAGTAGGACAAAAAATATAGAGGAGGGTTAACTCTGAATATTAAACTAGTATTTCCATGGAGGGAATTTTTTAACTTGTCTGATCCTCTAAGAAGATGGTATTTCCCAAGAACTAATCTTGTAAGTAATGATCAGAGGAAATAAGGCTCTATCAATGGCTTAGAAGACTTGGCACTTGAACATATATGGCATTTCAAATTGGTGATAATGAAAAAGCATATTCTGAATGCACGTTTTCTCCCTGAAAATGCACTTGTGACTAGAACCACTCTTCCTCTCACTCTGTGGTACTGGTACAAGATAATGCCCCCTGTCTCATGTATTAAGGGGGGAGGGGGGGGGAACAGAGGGAGATGGACACTACCTTCCTGTAGCACTTTCCTTTCATGTGAAGACCTTTCACAGAAGTTGTCATGACATGAAAGACAGAAAAGTTGCCAAGTGTCTTGGGAACACGGGTGGCTGTTTCTGCAAAAATGGATGGCTAAGGGCTGATAGGAAGGGTGCTGTTCAATTCCAAACTTAAATTCAGTGTGCAAAATAACAAGCCTCCTGAATTTCCTGTCTCTTCAGGCCCCTCACCAGTCTTGTGCTTGGCATCGTGTGCCTTATGAACATTGGAAAGCAAGTCCCTGTTTGGTGCTAGTAGAATAGCTGAACAGATATGGGATTATTCTTTGTTATTGGCATGTGTGGCAAAATATACCAACTTTCAATGTATTCTGCCTTGGACAGTGGAGGGGTTTATCACAGCAGCTTTGGGCTATGGTGGGTAAAGAAGTTGGAGAGAGATGGTTTGGGGAGGAGGAAGGATGCTGCTGGGGAGAAGTTATTACTGTTCCTCTGATGGATAGACTTTCGTGGAGGAGGAAAAGGGCCTCTGCCTCCTCCCTTCCTTAAAAGGAGCCAAATGTGCTACTCCAGCAGGCTGAACTATTTGGGTGCTAGTGGTGGCCTCGCCATGCTTGACAAGCACTATGTTTGTCAAGGAGTAATAGTGATAAGGGAACAGAGGATCAAATGCTGCTGGTTTTCCTTCAGTTCTTGACAATGGGGTGAGATGCCATTCCTCAGAACCAAGAGTCATCTGGGGCCCAGCCAAAGGACTGATGTTCACTTCAGCACAGCAAGGGAGCTGTTAGGATCGGCAAGATGCTTCAAATAAGCCATTGCCCAGTGGGTGTTTTGTTGACTGATGACTGGGAGGACATTGGTGGATGTGTGAGAAATAGATAGGAGTAAAATTGAAAAAAAGAATGGAAAACACTAGGATCTGTTTAGTGGCTTGTGTCTGAGAGGCACATGAAATGTGCTGTAGATTGCTAGCACACTCACAAAAGGTTGCAGAATCAGTTGTATTCTGCTGCTTGGCACAGATTAGGGCCAAGCAAGGGTTGTGAACTTCAGTCCAATGGCCTTGTGCAACATCTGCTCCCCTTTGAAATCAGGCTATGGATTAGCTCAATAAGACATGTTCTAGATGGCTTCTAAGGCACCTATGTCTTGTCTGAGCAAGTCCTAATATTGTGAACCAGATAAGTGAATAGGAGGTATTCAGGAGGAGTTATGGAAGTTCTGATCATTGGCAAAGCAATGTGAGCAGAAATATTGGTGGGAAAGAGTGCTGTTTGCCTCCACAGTATTTGTCTCGGCACGGACGGCTAGGCTGTTACTCACTGACCTGAGCTTGGAGAAAGCAGCACTTCCTATGCACTCTCCTTTTCCCTTCATTTCCTGTCCTATCTTGGATAGTTTTACTGCTGCTCTTGACACGTTCTGCAAGAGCTGGTTACACCTCTGGTGACAGGGCCTCTTCTGCAGGGTCTTTGCACATGGGCTGTGGGTGTAAGGGATACAGAAGGAGCAAACATCATAGAAGTGGTAATGGATGCCATAAGCAAAACCCTCACTGAGTGTTGATGGTGTAGGGCCACTGAAGCTCCTGTATGGAGGGCTGTCAGCTAACTGAGAGGATATAAGCCTCCCTGGTTCAGATAGATCAAGACAAGATCAAGATTTTTCCTGTTTTCTGCATGTGGGACAATACCATCTTGTCTTGCTGAGATGCAGACACCTGTCCTGCATCTCAATCAGGTGCTGGTGTGGCCAGGAGACATAAGGGTCTCTGCATTTCAACCCACAAACCTGCTCTGTCCAGTGGCTAGTAATGCCCAGATTCATCCCAAAGAATGTGGGGTAAGTGCCCAAGAGTGACACCAGCCCTGGGAGGTTCCAGGCTGCATCTGCACCCAAACAGTCTTCCACTCAGCAAATTATCTTGCTGGATGACTCTGCAATCCTGTGGTGGCAACTGTCCAGGCCCCCAAACCACAAGGAACTTTAAACAGAAGTTGCTGAACAACATCCAAGGAGAAACCTGCAAAAGGCCCAAAGTACTCTGCTTGGGACTACTTCTCCAAGGTGAAGTGAGACAACCCAATGTGGCCCTGAGCTCTTGGTGTGGGTGGTAGTAGCCTAGAGTGAGTGAAACCTGCTAGGGAGCAGAGGGTGAGACTGCTATGCTGAAGTATAAGGCAGAAATAACCATCTTCCCTTTTGCTTTCATTTATTTTTTTTATTTTTTTTTGTATGCAGAGGTGTGATGTGAAAGCCCAAATCTCTTAACATTCATGGGTGTTTAAAGGCTATATAGATTGATCTGGTGCTTAGCAACATGATTTGGTGATGAACTTGCTACAGCAGGGTTAATGATTGGACTTGATGATCTCAGGTCTTTTTCCAACCCGAATGTTTCTAGGATTCTAAGTCTGGCTTGTTTCCAGTGTTATATAAGCTATCTTTTAAGTTGTCTCCATTTGCTGTGCCAAAGCCTATGGAGTTACTGCAACATACCAGGGCTTGTGCTGATCCTTTCTTGCTAGCCAGGTTGCCAAAGATAATCAAGGTGGGTAGTTTTTGTAGCTATCCTGATAGTAAACAGGCCCCACAGGAAGTCTTGTTTTAAATGGGGATCTGTGATGTTGCTTTTCTCATCAGATGCTGGTGTGGGAGTGATTCATTTAGCTGCTGCCAAGCTGGAGCATCTCACAGTGACTGCTTCATTCCTAACTTGCCTTGGTTGAATGGTGTTTCCTTCCCAAAAGCATCTGCATTCTCAATGTTGGTAATTGTTCAGTTAAATTCTTCCCTCCTGAGAGGCATCTCCTGCGGCTTGTCAGCATAAAACAAGCTTGGAGGCAACACAGGATATGCTGTCACCCCGACACCGGGGGGCCCTGTGGTAACTGCGGATTGCCCTGTTGCCGCCGGTGGGTAACGCAGTCTTTAGCCCTGCGCGGACGGTGTGTAAAGGACCCCATTTTTGTCATGTTGGGTGTCTTGTGAAATGTGCTCCCAGGCTCTGAAGACTCAGCGGCGTGGACGGACAGGTGCTCGGCTTTAGTGTTTCTTGTGCCACAACCAGCAGCTCTCTATGCGATGCCTGCTTATGCCTCGACTCCACCCGCTGCTCCGGTTCGGTACTGGGGTTGCCGCCAGTTGGCTCTCGTGGTTTAGACGGTGCCGCCTCAGGCGTGGCAGAGGCCTGGCGAGGAGCTGCTCTACCGGGCTTCAATTTTTTTTCTTGCTTTCGCGGGGTTGCCGCGGTGGGTTCCAGTCCGTTCGGCTCCACTAGAGGGCGCTGTGATGGGCCGTAGGGCGGGAGAGCCGGGCGGGGCGGAGCGCGGGAGCAGTTGAGGGCCGTGGTGTGATGGGGTTTGCTGAGCAAAGGGCTCGGCTGAGTCTGAAGACGGACCCCAGGAATTGGGGTGACAGCATCTCCCGTGTCGCCGCTAACCCACAGAGGGCGGACAGGCTGGTCGGGGCAGAGACACTAAGAACGTTCCGGGGAGGGGGGGGAGGCCCGAAATGGTGTCGGGCACTTCTGAAATGGCAAACGAAACGTGTGGGTGGGCGACAGGTGATATACAGAGGTTTGATTCTGCCGTGAGCGGAAGAGCCTGCTCAGGACACTTTCTAACTGGGGTTGTCAGGGAGGGTTGCTCTGTGCTGAGTATCGCTCAGTGCAGGAGGTGACAGAACCTGTCATTAGTTGCCTGTTCTCTTGTCTTCCCCTAGGGTGCAAGAGGTGCTTTGTTGTTATCGGGTCTTAGGGGTCTGTGCTTTACTCAGTAAGTGGAATGAGAGAATGAGTCGGTTTCCATGCTGGGTCTGAGTGGGTAAGGTTTGTTATCTCACCACTAGGTTTTAAGAACGTGTGTGGCTTTTGCTGGGCCTGACTGACTTTGTGGATTTTTACTTTTATTTCTTTTTGCTTGTGAAGAGCATGGGAGTTACCTCATGCTCTTGGAGAGGATGGGTGGAGAGGTGATGGGATGCCTCACTGAAGAAATTCTCTGGCCTTTGTCATAGGTGAGGGCAGTCTTGAGTGGCAGCTGTGTGGTTGTGGTTGTAAAGTGCATGTAACTTAAAATAGGACTTGGTGGCTGGAAGCTGACCCCTTGTGGGCAGACCCTCTGCCCCAGATGATCCCTCGTGCAGAGGGTGCTTTTCTGCCAGTGCCAAGTGCTGTCCCAAATGCTTCATGCCCTAAATGCTGTGGTGGCTGAGCAACACATCCTCTGAACACACAGGAAAAATAAGGTGGAAAATTTACCTGAGGAAGTCTTTTATCTGTTCCAAACCTGATTTCAGGTTTACAAACTACCTCCCCATCTGTGTTTCAGAGGCCTACTATGGCAGTGGACTTTAATACTTCAACAGTGGCTCTTGGCTTTAGCACTCTTGTCTCACCAGAGCTCTTGCCATGGGCTGCTTGTGCTACTCTGACTGCTGTCCTTGGAGAATGCTGTGGTGCAGGATGAGACACATGGGACCATGGCTCTGGGTGGCCGCATACATCCTTAGCCTGGGTTGGCCCTGGCTCTGTCCCAGGCCGGCTCCTAGGGTAGCCACAAGCAGGGCTAAAGGTTCCTTGTATGGAAGGTGGCACACCACAACAGCTGCTCACCCTGCTGGAAACTGTACCTGCTTAAACTTGTGTGGAACCTGCTCAATAAAAGAATATGAATTACTGACTTTGACATTCTCTTACAGGAAAAACTCGACCTTGGGTGATGATAAAATGCACCTGTGCTGAGAAGTTAACTAATAAAATGTGACTAGTTACTCCAAGATTTAAACTCTTGCTAGACGGTCTTCAGTTCATTAACACAGTAGTAGGTCTCCTCTCTTCCTGCCCAACACCTTGATCACAGGTATGTGGAATTTGGTAACACCTCCAGAAGGCTGGCAAGAAAACAAAATTAATTCCAGTTCATCACCTAATGTAATTTTCTTTTTCTTTATCTACCCCAAATTTGGCTGTGCAGGAATTTCCATTTCAGCCCAACCAGTGAGTTTCTGATAGACTTGTTTAAGACGTACTGGTTGAAGAAGTAATTAAGCTTCCACTGAAAATGCGACCTCTTGAAATAAGGCAAAATTACTATATTTCAACTTTTGTCTAATTTTATAATCTCAGATTCAGTATTATAAGTATGTAACATTTTACTGGAAATAAGGTGCTCGAACCCCACTTTTATTTCTGTGGTACATGCTTACAAAGGCAATAAAAGGCTCTAAAAATTAATTTTTCTCCCTTTACAAACCAATCCTTATGATGGGAGTCAGTGACAGAAAGGAATTATTCTTTACTTTCTGATAGTGTTTAATTCTGGAGGTGCTGGGCGGTGCAGGACATTACTTAATCTAAAAGTCATGGGGGAAGGGTAAGTGGAGGAATAAGGGTAGCAGAAGGTGCTATGGGCATCTGCTGGGCTGATGGCCTTGTGGTCATAGGTGCTGTAAAAGCAGACAGCACTGGTTCAGTGGGGTATAGCACTGGCAAATGGCAGGTGGACAGGTGTTCAGGCATCAAAGAGGATAGGTCAGGAGAAAGCTGACTTCCCTTCTAGGAGCCTGGACTACACTAGAGTTGCATCAGCTATGTGGAGAGCTGGGGAAGTGCAATAAATTGGATCCATCAAAAGAAGCCTGATCACTTTCTCAAGTGTTTTTCTACCTCTATCCTTGATTCCTTGCTTTCCTGTTTCCCTTTCCATGGGTCTGTTGGTGTCTTGAGGAGCACTCCTTGACTGTCCCTTAGGATGGAACTGTCCCCATGAAAGTCAAGGCCATGTCAGCAGCCAGGAGGGCTCCTGTGTTCATGGAGCTTTGGGGGCGAACCAGTTACAAAGGTATCCAGCCCCTTTACATAGCAGGCTGTGAGGCAGGGATAAAGATGGTAGTCTGACAAGTTACTTAAGCTGGCACGAGGTCTTCACCCTCTGCCCAGGCTCAGAGTAGGGTACAAGTGCTTTCTCAGTGTTGCCCTTGTGAACCAGGATGCAGCTGTTGAGGTTCAGGAGTTTGATTTAAAAGCCCTACTTTCCTGTTCAATGCCTGCTGTTGGGACAAGAAGTCTGTGTTGGTTATGAGGTGTCAGTGGTGATGCTAGTGCCACACATCTATCATGTTTCTCTTCAAATGGTGCTAGGGTTCAGGGAATGAGCTTTGGGAAATATGCATTGATTTTTGTTGAAAAAATGCTTTCTTTGCAGTGCCCTTATAAGTTTACCTCTGTTGTGGGACTGTTGCACAAGCCAAGGTACCTATCCACCTTTCACCAGGACCAGAATGTGCCATTTCTCCATGGTTCTTGTACTGATGACCTAAGCTTTGGAGCTTCCAGTCCTGAGATGCTCCTGGGTGATACCTGCATCAGGTTAGCCTCAAAGCTCTAAGAGCTGGCCATAGGGATGAGAGAGGAACCTTCTCCACAAAATCCTCCATTGCCTGTATCTCCCTGAGAGCAGTTTCCATGTCAGGATGGATGGAGATGTAGGCCTGGCTCAGAGAAAGGGTATGCAAAGCTAATGCCACAGTTGCCTGGAAACACACCCCAGTTGAAATTGGCACAAACTTGTTAAGCATCAACAAAGCAATAAAACCCCAATGCGGAATGCTTGGAGAAATCACATTCAAGTTTCTGTCACAGAGCAGTATTTTACACTGTGCTTTATTAACTTGTATGCATCCTTGACCAGCCTTCTTGTGTCATCCCTCCTTTCTCTTTCCCAACGTTTTTACAGTCATGGGAAGAGTGTCCAAGGAAACTGATGATGCTTGGTGGAAAACTTAGAAACAACTCTTCTTGAATGAAGAGTTCTGTTTTTCTTAGTTAATACCTGCAGGGACAAACTGAAAGAACTTTACTTAGGTAGCTGTCTTTGAATCTCTGTTAAGAGGAAAGCACTGCTGGTCCTGTCCCTATTGCTTCCTCTTGTGCCAATACCTCATCTCTAGAATATGTGCTGTTAATCCTGTTTGAAGCCAGTCACTGCCTTACGATTCTTGTTTTTTGGCTGGCTGGGACTTCTGCTACTGTTCATTAACAAGCTGTACTTATAAAACTGGTGTTAACAGGCTGACTACTGGTAACTATTCAATCACTTTCTCTTAATTGAGTTGGCCCCAGTTGGGGTGATGATAATTATGGTGGCTCCTCCCTGATGCTGATGGAGCTTAAGGCTATGATCC
>VZRI01000861.1:14965-32873 GCA_013397515.1 Upupa epops | reverse complement strand
TATGTGGACGATGCCTGATCAGCAACTCTGCCTTAGCAGCACACTTAAATGCTTGCAAAAATGATTAACCAATCAGTACAATGCGTGTATGCCTTAAACTATATAAATATGTGGTGATTCTGTAATAAACTAGACAACTTGCTTGCATCAAGCTGTGTCTCCGTCTCTCAATCGCGGCACCCCTGCATCAGTGTCCTGACCCAACATGTAATTGGTAGACCAAGCCTAAAAAAGGGAGAGGACCTCCTGTTTTCTTGCCACCTTCTCCAGTATGTCTTGTGAGACAGAGAGCTCTTCTACAAAAGAGCTTCCCCTGCCACTCTCCCCCAAGGCAGGGTACAGGGTCAAGCAAAGGCTCTTGACCTACCTGCCACCGAAGAGTGGAACACAGAAGAAGCCTACCCCGAGGGGTGGCTAAACCACGCCCTTGGCCCAGCAGCCACCACTTTGCCTGAGAGCTCAAACTCAGAGAAAGCAGAACTCTTGCCCTGTGGCCAGCGGCAGCTTGTCCCAGCTCCTGGCAGCAGGCTGAAGAGATGACCTGCTGCCCACAACTCCAGCCCCCTTTGTTGTGGGCAAAACTGCAGCCCTCCCCTCTTTCTCTGAGGGCTCAAATGCAGAAAGCCAGCACCAGCTCCTCCTGGTTCCTGGCAGCGAGCCAAAGAGAGGGAAAACTTCTACACCCCTCTCAGCAGGATCACCTTCCAAGAGGTCAGAGAGTGGTGAGCTTTTAACCCTCTCCCTACCTCAGAACCTTAACCCTGGGGAGGAGAAAAGAGAGGAGAAAGCCCTGGAGAAGGCCCTGAAGAAGGCCTATCTACCACAACAGGTGTGGCCCCATGTGACCAGCACATGCCTTTTTCTCCACCAGACTGGCAAAGATCCTGTATACTCTGCCACTGAGAAATTGATATAAGCTACTGAAAAGAGAGAGACACATTGTAAAAGTACCACTCTTCTAAACATTTGGCAAACAGAGAGACTGGGAATCTGTTGTATTCCTATCTAAGATGCTGGTATGGCCTGAAGTTAAGCAAGTATCTGCTAGCCCTAGTCCCACTATGAAAAAGTCCCAAGACAATCGGAGTCAGAAGCAAGCCTGCAATGTCAGAGGGGGCTGACATCTGCAAGAGGACTGGAAAAGGGACTTTTCCACAAGCATTGCAATGTAAGAGGGCCTGGGGAGCCCTACTGAATTCTATGGATGGAGGGGATGCCTGGATTCCCCTTCTGGTTAGTGTTAGTGAAAACTCTTTTCCTAGGGCTCTCATCTAGAGCCAAAACCCAATGTGTCAGCTTTCTCCCATTTCTCTAAGAGTGTGTGTAACAGCGTCTGTTGTATCTTTTTGATTCTTTTACTCCTTAGANCCCTAGTCCCACTATGAAAAAGTCCCAAGACAATCGGAGTCAGAAGCAAGCCTGCAATGTCAGAGGGGGCTGACATCTGCAAGAGGACTGGAAAAGGGACTTTTCCACAAGCATTGCAATGTAAGAGGGCCTGGGGAGCCCTACTGAATTCTATGGATGGAGGGGATGCCTGGATTCCCCTTCTGGTTAGTGTTAGTGAAAACTCTTTTCCTAGGGCTCTCATCTAGAGCCAAAACCCAATGTGTCAGCTTTCTCCCATTTCTCTAAGAGTGTGTGTAACAGCGTCTGTTGTATCTTTTTGATTCTTTTACTCCTTAGAATATTTTTTTCCTTTTCTTCTTGGTGATGGGTTCAATAAATTCTTTTCTTTTTAGGAAGGTTGTTTCATTGTCTGTTCAATTCTCTGCAAAAGCTGGTTGCTGTGCTTGAATTGCAAGCACCAAACCAAACTGATATAGTCCATCACTCTAACCCATTACATACTTCAACATTCATTGTATAGAGAAGGACAGAGATGGGAAGCAGCCCATCGGTTTTGATCAGTATAGTTTGATAAAACTAAAGGGAATCAAATGAAACAGCATAGCTCATATCATAGTTGAGGGAAAAAGTATGGAAAAAATGAAGGTGACAATTTATACTTACTGCTTACATACCAGCAAATTTCTAGTTCAAAAAATTTAAATAAAAATTATTATACTAGCTAGTCTTCAGTTACAGGTTTAGACCATTATCCTAAATAGACAACATGACCTCATATGAGTGTGATGAAGTTCCAAGGTGGAAACTGTCACTACCACCTAAGATCTCTCCACCTGAAATGGAGGGCTGTAACAAATGCCACCTCTTTCTACTATGGTACAGAGTCCATCACCTCGACCTCACTTTCTAAATGCAGAACAGACAGAATGACTATTCCTTACAGCACTGCACAAAAATAAATTTGACTCTATTCTACCTCTCCATTACAGCATCACTGAACCACTCCAAATAGCAAAGAAGATAATAGGTAGCTGGATATATGAACAATTATAGTTAATTCCTTAGCGTTCCACAGGTTTCATGACTGTTGTACATTTTCATCTGGAAGATTACTGAGCAAGGAATATTGAACTACTGCTCTTGTGGGCATCTTCCAGGCTAGCTAGACAGGCACTGCATTCTTAATACTGTAAAATATTGGACAAAGAGTGATCTCCATAGAATAAGGAGTAATGTCTTACTGGCAAATATTTTCACTGCTTATTATTAAATTGTATTAGGGCTTGGAAACACACTGGCTAGCCAGTGCTGCTAGCAACTTTTGTCACTATTTAAGAAGAGATATAAACAGACTCACTAATGTGCCCAGATGAAAATACATAAATAAAGCAGTAATTTCATAAGCAATAGCCAAACACCCACGCCACCACTGCCAACATTCCCTCTGAGATTAAACAGGGAGATTAGATAGAAAAAGAGAATTTACCCAGCTGTTCAGGCTATTCAGTTCTAAATTAACAGAAATGTGATTTTTTTTCAGTGTATTCTTTGATACGGATGCAATTTTCAGGTTTTTTTTTTTAAATAAACTTTTGCATCAAGTCTTTCAAAAGCCAGCATGTTCGCAGTCATGTGGTTGTTTTCCAGACAAGCATATTCTTTTCCCAAGAAAAGAGAATTCTTGTCACTGGCACAAAACAGGAAGATTTGGACCAATATGCTTAAAACTTATTACAGAAGAACTGTTAAAACACTAGGCTCTGTATTAGAAATAACACCCATGTGGCCGGCTATGGCGAAGATATGAACTATTCTAAAACACAGCTATTAAAAAGCACCTGTAAAATTCAGGTAAAGTTCATCAAATATTATTTTCATGTTTCTGTTACAACTTCAAATGTTAATTAAGTTGAACTACATATACAGAACATTCCAACTGTACTTTCATTTACTAAGTCTCGAAAGCATTTGAGTAGATATTAAGTTTGCTTTAAGGCAGTACGTGAAATAAAAATGTCACTGGCTCAGCAGAGATAATTTTCCTCTTCAGCTTTGCCAGGACTTTTTTTATTTGTACAGAGAGGAAGAGAAACATTTGCCCAAGTATCTGCATCTTAGTTTAGTAGCTCTCAAAGAAAACAAGCAAAATCCAAAGCTAAGTCATACTTTTGTGTTCTGTACATAAGTATTCAAAAAAAGGTTATACACATGCACATGATCATTCAATGAATGGATGAAGGAGCAATGAATACCTTGCATTCCTTATCAGAAAATTAAGGCTACACATACCTGTATAGTCCAAATAGCCTACCATGTTCCATCTGTTAGCTGAATGTAACCAGCTTTATAACACTTATTTAGCCACCTTCAACTTTCAAGATGCAATTCTGTCACTCTTTCTGAACATTAGTTCTTTGAAACTACTATCATGCCTTTGTGTTTGCTTTCTAAAAGGAAGATTAAATAAATGCAGCAGCTATTAGAATGCTCCATCCTAGACCAGTATTCACCTAATCATTACTTCAACAGGGTTATATTATTGTGCATTTACTGTAGACTGTACCTGTTAAAAAACATTTTCCAATAGAGTTCTTGTCAGCAAGAAACAAATCAATGCAAACCCCTCATGTCATGATTTCTCTTCTGAGTAGCTCTCATTAGACAGTGACAGGTTTTTTTGCTGTCCTCCAAGAAATGAGGTTAGCACAGATCCATAGGCAGAGAACAGAACACCCGTTACTTTGGCATCCCACACATGCAGTCTCTTAGTAGAAGACCACATATTAGTGATGGGTTGCAAAAGCTGGTTGCAAAAAAGGAAAACCAAAACCTTAAACAAAACATCGGAACAAAGCAAAAGTGAACAAAATCCACAAAACCAACAAGAGAGAAAAGAAAGAAAACTCCACCTCATTCTGAGCTTGCCCCTATTCCCCTAAAAGCAGGCAGAGAGGAATCCATATCAATTCATGTTCGTTGGCTTTTATACCACTGCCAACAACATGTGAACATACAAACTGTATAACACATAGGACTCAGATACATAGATTATAATTATTTAGGTTGGAAAAAGACCTTTAAGATCAAGTCCAACCATTAATGCTACTGTACCAAGCTCCCACACCTCAATGTTGTTCTTTTACTGAGGTGTCTAAAACTGAGCACTTGAGGTGTGGTATCTAATTGAAAGGAGCACCAATAGTGGACATATTTTTCTTTTACAGAGAATCCAATGCTGAACAGTTACTAATACACTGAACATCTGTGTGAGACTATCTGCTGTTATTCTAAAAGGGAGCTTTCTCCATGATTTATGATTTCTTCTTTTAAAAAGCTTTATAAATATGCATAATAAAGCAAAGAAGCATTCAAAGACTTTCTAGCAGCAGAAGCATGATTAGATTTATCATTCAGAGATTTAAAAAACTTCTATAAGCATTTTTTTTTTGCATTTCAAAGCTTTCAAAGCTGTGCAGAGACCAGTTTTGCCTCAAAACAAATTCTCAGAACCTGCAAATACTCTCAATAGATTAATAAATACTTAGCATATCTTTAAACCTTTTGTAGAAGAAAACATATATGCCTTTCAGCATTTGGTAAGAATAAATTTTAAAATTTATTTTAAAATTTAAAATTTAAAAAGTGAAAACCTACCAAAGCCTCCTGAGATGGAGGAAACACTTGCACTATTTTAGGTCTAAATTATTTTAAGCTTTGATCTCAGGGACAAATTATTTTGCAAAAACACAGAGTACCAACAATTTCCATCTTAGCATATTGGTAATAAAATCAAAATCAAACTATCTGAATAAGGTATTGGTACTTAACAGTGTGTAGCATTGTATATAATGTTAATAAAGATATAAGAAAACTAAAACCTGATGATTTAGTAAAATGCCTTTAATATTTGCCAGTCAATTAAATGACACCATTACATTGTTCTACATAACCTTTAAGAAAATCTGCCAAGAGAACAATTGAAATAGAAATAAACCACCAAAACCCAGTATATCCAAAGCACAACTGCCTATCCTTCCCATTCCAACTGGATTTGAATGTCAGCTATGAAAGTGAGAAGATTGTGGAAACACAAGATGCTTAAGAAAAAATAACAAATAATTGTATTATTCCACTATACATGAATGCATACAACATCACCCTATAAATACATGAACTCTGGCTTGTAAATTGTTATCCATCTATTTACACAAAGCATGAATCAAAGTATAAAACACACAGTATGATTTAGGTGACCATGTTATGGCTGGCAAATTACATAGCAAACACTTGAAGCAATAAACAATGATTAGTTGCTCAGCAATCCCAAATTTGAAATATTTTATATGGTGTTACACAACACAAGCTGAATAGGAAATAGGAGACAGCAAATAGTGGACTTGGTTGCAGGAACACATTAGCCCTATACAAATCCATGAAGTAAATCTTTCTACCTGTCCTTAGCAAAGCTTCAAAACAAGCATCTTGTTGAATTTCAAGCACTACTTTCTAGAAAAGCCTTGTAAGAGAGATGGAAGAGCAGTCGAGGAGGTTGTTGAGGAGGTGTTAACTCTATGATCCAGGAGAAACATTTGACTGACAATGCCTATGAAATCAGGGAATGACAGAACTAGGTACAGGGGTAAGTTTTATTATCCAGAAAATACTGCCACAAAGAAAAAGGACACTACATGTTCTGCAAAGCATTTGTATGTAGCTTCCATTGGAAATGTAGAAGAATTTTGTGGCGGCAATAAGAGCTTTGACAAGTATAAGCAGAACTTTTCAGCTGCAGTTAAATACATAAAGAAGTTACCTAGGAGAACTGTTAAGACCAGCTTGGACAAGTAGTTTAGACTGGGCTAATCATGTGCTGGAATAAGCAGGTGAATAGGCCTGCTTTGACATCTGCCTTCTCAATCTGTTCTGTGATTTGCATGTAAAAAGATGTAGTAATATTCAAAACATCTACGAGTTGTTCAAGTCTACTATTCACAGGAATTTACAGACATAATTTAAGTCAGATAAATAGCTACAAATGCATAGCTCTGCTCCCTTGGTAGGGAGCATTATTACTATAATACTAATATAACATCTTCTGGTTGCTATATCACCTCATCATTTTAAGCCAAGTGAATTACAGGATTACAGAATTGTTGGAAAAGATTAAAATACATCTGTATGAACTTCTGCAAATCTAATTACTGTGCTTTCTGGGAACAATCATTGACAGTTACTCAGACAGAACTTGTTCGTTTGCTATGTGATTACATTAATATCTCCTGAGTGAGACTGGGGGGGACATTTGCTTGCTGCTCCTGAAAACCAGGCTACCGGTGGCAGGTCTAAGGGAAATTGACATGAATCTACCACCACATGTAAACACTCTTAACTCTAAGATAGGAAGAACTGTTGGCCGTATACTCAGAAGTATGATCTTGGCTATTCTCCTCCAAAAATATAAGAAGTTTTAAGGATTATCTTAAAATTAGGTTTTAACTTAGATTTTTAGATTAGCATGATTATCCCCTTTCTATTCTAC
This sequence comes from Upupa epops, assembly GCA_013397515.1. Lineage (NCBI taxonomy): Eukaryota > Metazoa > Chordata > Aves > Bucerotiformes > Upupidae > Upupa > Upupa epops. Next base: position 25,984 of record VZRI01000861.1, on the reverse strand, counting down.
TGTCTGAAACCCAGAGATTCTCAGAGGATCTTGCATAAAATAATTCTCTGGAACACATTTAAAACACATGTATTAGGCAATCTGAGTCACAGCTAATTTGTAGAACTGACCCCAAGCCTCGGACTATGTGGATTCAGATTTACTGTGACATACTACACCAACTAATAAAATCAGAAGGTAATGCAAGAATAATCAGATGTACTCTCTCTGGTCTCTGTTTTAAACTTTAGTTCTAATTAAGTGCTAAACCCTTTATCTAAATTGTCTGTTAGTGTGATGCTTCATACAAACTTTAAACTCCTCTACCTTCAATGACTAATATCTAGTTCCAAGATATATGTTCTATATAAACTATTTTGTGTTTTTAGACGTTTTATTAGCATTTATCATTTTTGAAAGTCACTGAAACCTGATAAAAAGTATTTGAAAAGAAATGTTATAAGTATTATCGGTATGCTAATTTAAGATACAAAGTACTATCTTACAAGATACACAGTTCAGTTTTAACAGCTACCAAAAACATTTAAAATTAATAGCTATTTTAAATCAATAGCTATTTATGGAGTACTTTGATTTATTGTTTAATATTTATGCTGTTTAAATGCCCATCTCTGTGAATCATTATTTCTATGTGCTGGCTACATGAAGCTTAGGAAAAAAAAATTAGCTTTTGCAAAAATTTTCAGGAAGGTATTTGTGTGAAGATTCTGTGCATCTTAAAATTTATTCCACATTGCTGAACTCTGAACTGCTTCTTCAAAATCTTGTCTTAGGAACTAGCTTACCTTAAAATAATTATATCCAAATTGCATAAATTCCACAAAGTCAAATATCAGCACTTTAACACTGTCTGGTGTAGGGGGAAATAAATAAAGCAAGCAGGAAAGGAAAGAGGTTTTCAGGCAAAAGATGGCTCAAGAGGTAGTTAAGTTGCAGTTCAAGAGTTTTGAATTTTGTCCTTAAAAATAGGGCAAGACAAATTAATTCTTCTATTTTATACTCTTAATGATAAGTAGAGTGACATTATATTGACATTCTTTTCAATTTGATGAAATATTCACTGGTGTTTACTTTTGTTTTACCTTGAGGAAAGATACACACATCAATAAAAGGAAAAGCTATGCATCTGGCTGAGATAAGGATACTAATCCTTAGTAGTCAGGCAGCACCGCTTTGCAAACCTGACTGTCCCATTTGACTCTCCAAGAAGTGGTCTTGATAAAAACCAACTTAGTAAGAAGATGCCATAGTCTGACCCGAAATTCATCTTTTGACGTTTTGACATAATCTTTCAAAATAAAGGGAAAGAAGGGATAGTAGCGTCCCAGCAAAAAAATAAGCTCTTTGAAGAGTAAGTCACAAAATCATAGAATGGCCCATGTTGGAAGGGACCTCCAACACCCCTGCAGTGAGCAAGGACATCCTCAACTAGATCAGGTTGCCTAGAGCCTTGTTGAGCCTCATCTTGAATATCTCTAGGGATGGGACTTCAAGTACCTCCCTGGGCAACCAGTTTCAGTATTCAACCACCCTCATGCTAAAGAACTTCTTCCTAACCTCCAATTTAAAATTGCACTTGTCCAATTTGAAAACATTACCCCTTCTCCTATCACTACAGGCCTTCTGTAAATGGTCCCTCCTCAGCCTTCTTCCACTAAACTTGCAATGGCTAAAAATTCGTGAACTGTTTTGTTATTGCTATTACTTCTAATGAAATTACTATTACTTGCTTATTATTATTTCCAACAAAAATAAGGGGCATTGTTTTCCAGAGCAAATGGAAATAGTAGCTGTCTGCATAAGAATCCCTGGTAGTGTCATTTCATTACTATATAGCCACAAAGGGTAAACACACTCACAACCGCTGTTACCATAAGTTAGCAATTTGGGCCTCACTGTAGTAACACTAACACCAAATCCCATGTGTAAGACTTGCCTTACACCTTTGACTCTTCAGTTCAGGAAGCTATTTAAAGGCAGATTACCATGCAAGGTTGATTGCATAATTCACTGATCAGCAGGACTAACCTTGGACATTAAGAAAAAACTTTACTGAAATGGTCATCAGCAACAGGGTACCCAGGGGGTGATTGATTCATCATCCCTGGATGTGTTTAAAAGTCATGTAGATATGAAGTTTAAGGATATGGTTTAGTGGCAGACTTGGTACAGTTTTGGTCAATGGTTGGACTTGGAGATCTTAAAAGGTGTTTTCCAGCATAAATGATTCCAAAATTCTGTATTTCTGATTTTATTATTAAATTTCTTTGACTTAGACATATATTTTTCTAGCTGAATTCATTCCAAGACTTCTTTCAAAAAATAAGCAAAAGGCATTGAGCACGTCTATTAATGAGGTACATTTGGAGTGATTTGCAAGATTTTTTTCTTTAGCACTCCAGGATCAGTAAATCACCACTGTGTGCTCTAGGGACCTTTTTCTTGGTTTTGCTCTATACCTGCTGTAGCTTTTGGGCTGTTAGATCAGATATTTTTTCACTTAATTTCTTTATTCAATTAAGCTAATAGGAAGTTTTGCTTAGAACTATGGGTAAAAGGTATAATTATGATGACAAAATAATTTTAGAAAGTTACTCTAACTGTACTGTATGTGGTTAGCAAATTAGTTGTCTCACAAATCAGAGTGCCCATCAAGTACGAGGATTTCTTTACTGCCTACAGCAATTACCATTTTCTTCCTGCAGTGGGGTTTGTTGTCACTTGTGTTCCAACATGGGGAATTATGTGTGTTCCCTCCAGTCTTCTCATAGGAAATGAATAGTGAAAGTGTGAAAAGAACCCCTGATAATGACAATTGTAGAACCATAAGAGCTTTCACTGTCTCGATTACATAACATCTGAAAGATTCTTTAAGAACATGACAATTTGCTCCCCAGCCAAAACCTGACCTTTACTTCCTGTAATCCTGAATTGACAGCTACCAGTGGTGGTCATAATTGATGCTTCTGGTTGCACAGACTGTAGGAGATATAACACGTTAGCCAAGGGCTTATATGAACAATGTGTCTTTATAACAATGCTGGTCAACATCTGACTCAAGCCAGATTTGGAAGAAATAACTGAAGTTGCTATGTAACTATAACCATCTTGCTCAGTGAATACCGGACAGCATAGGACGCATTGAGCTCTTATACATGGTGGCAGGCTGCACATCAGAATCTCCCACTGAGTAGAGACACCTCTCTCAGATTACTCCTGAAAGCTGAGAGAATCCTTGTGGTGTCAAATACTCAGTAAGTGACTTAGGAACAAGCATACCGAAACTTTGAAATCTTACCTAAGTGATATTAAAGGACTGATTCTGCTTATATAATGCCTTAGATAGAAATCAGTGACCAAGTCTGTGACTAAGTTTGGATCCAGCTTCACCTAAACTCCCCTCCAAGGAGGAGTTTGGAATGCAAAGGTCTCTTTTTCTGAATTTTATGACTCAATAGATGGCTTTGCCCAACAGTTTTGTCTGATCCTGTCCTTTGTGCAGTAAATGATCAAGTGTACTTCACCATTGAAGCCTGTTAAACCACTGCCGGATTTACTACCTAACTTTACTATTTTATATTAATAAATCACTGCTTCTATTACAAGTGGAGTGCATCGCTCCACCTCTGACAGAGACGTTCTTAATTCAGCCTTGAGAACGTGGTATATTGAAGTGGTCCAAAATACCTGAACAAAGGTATAATATTTCCAAGGAATCAAATCCATTCACAAATTTTCCACAAAGCAAGTCTCATCTAGAGCGAAGCAAAAACACTAACAACTTTCCAGTCCAATTTGTATTCTATCCTCTCACTATAGGAAATACCACAAACTGTGCTGCTCAGTTCCTCCTCACCGATTTCTAAGTATACCTCTAATGCTGAGTAGGTTCATTTACAAAATGCTCTCTCCTTACCTAAAATTTAAAATGCATGTGTGTGCAGACAACATGGAATCCTGGTTTAAACCCACTCATCATCTGTAAGCAAAATGGTTCAAAGATCTTTGATATTCATCCTGAATTAGTAGATATATAGATGCTGTATTTGCTTCACAATGCAGCCAAAATAAGCTGCTGAAGAGTTATGCTACAGAAATCAATTTCCAACAGAATATTTAAGATTCAATCAGTGGGGAAAATACCAAAATTTGAAGCAATTTTAGAACCTGTTTTTGCAAAAGTTGCTGATCTTAGAAAAATAACAATGGAAAGATAAAAAACAGTTTTCTTTCTGAATAGTAAAATCCAGAGAAACAGCATTGTTTTCTGTTTTCATTTAGAGAGGATCTGTGTACAGACATTGCTAATATTAAAAGCTAGAATTAAAACAGTCGCAGAGAACTTGAAATTCTGTGTTGGGATAAATTCACAATAGAAAAATTTGCTGTCAAAACAAAAAATCCAGTTTACGTTAGGATGTTCATTTGATTTCTCCCAGAAAGGTGGTTGCTTTGGTTTTGTACTTTGTCACATTTTTGACACTTTTTGTTCATTTGCATTTGAAAAAATAAACCACTAACTGAACCAAAACCAAATTTCCATTCCAACTTAGATGATGCAAAAATTATTAATTGAAGAAGTTTTCCCTCTGACAACCATCCAACCACTTTCTTGTTTTCTCAGAAGACAGATGCATAGATGTAACCACGGTCAGTAAATGCAAGAATGGAAGAGTCACAGGAATCATCTCAAGGCCAAAAGGCTTTTGTCTCTAATCCACCCAACTATGCTAGGCTAACTATGAGAACAAAAAGGACAACTTTTGTCACTCCAAATACGTCCAGAGATGTTCTAAGAACCTAGCTGAGCAGAAAACAGCATTGGATAACTTTCACAGTTTATTAATTTTGAAGTATTTCTCAGTGAGTTGAGTATTCTACCTTGCTTTTCTATATTCAAGTATTATCTACAATCCCTTAAAAGCTCTATTTAACTTTTAGGTCATAATTTGGCATTAATTTTTAAAGAAAAATGTGCCCTTCATTTGAAAAACAGCATTGTAACTTTGAAAACAGAACTCCAGATTTGCATTTCTGCTGCCTTTTAACACAAAAATATGTTATCTCTTCAGAACTACTAGTTTGACATAACTGACATTAAGATAATCATAGAGAGAACAACACCCTTTATTCATTTATAGAGATAGAATTTCAAAATAAATTCCATTATTGATTTAAATTATGTTGTAAATTTATGCTTGTAAATTATTTTTCTGTTTTATAGTGACAGATCTATCCCTTACATGAAAATGATCATCTTTCAAAAGTTATAGAATCATAGAATCATTAGGGATTGGAGGGACATCGAAAACTCATCTAGTCCAATCCCCCTGCCACAGCAGGATCAAGTTGCTCAGAAACACATCCATGCGGGTCTGGAACATCTCCAGAGACAGAGATTCCAGTGTCCCCCTAGGCAGCCTGTTCCAATGCTCTGTTACTCTCACTGGGAAGAAGTTCCTTCTGATATTTATATAGAACCTCCTCTGGTCCAGCTTGTACCCACTGCCCCTTGTCCTAGCACCAGATAACTTTGAGAAGAGCCTGGCTCCATCCTCTCCTCCTGACACCCACCCTTCATATATTTGTAGACATTAATGTGGTCACCCCTCAGCCTCCTCTTCTCCAAGCTAAAGAGACCCAGCTCCCTCAGGCTTTCCTTATAAGGAAAGTGTTCTACTTCCCTCATCCTCTTTGTTGCTCTATGCTGGACACCCTCCAGTAGCTCTGTGTCCTCCTTTAACTGAGGTGCCCAGAACTGCACACAATACTCCAGATGCGATCTCACTAGTGCAGAGTAGAGCGGGAGAAGAACCTCCCTTGATCTGCTAACCACCCCCTTTCTGATCACTCCCCAGGATGCTGTTGGCCCTCTTGGCCACAAGAGCACGTTGCTGGCTCATAGTCATCTTGCTGTCCACTACATCCTGCATGTCCCTTTCTCCTACACTACTCTCCAACCTGTCAGTCCCCAATCTATCCTGGTCCCTGGGGTTGTTCTTGCCCAGGTGCAAGATTTTTCACTTACCCTTGTTGTACTTGATTAAATTCCTCTCTGCTCAGTTCTCTAGCCTGTCCAGGTCTCAATGAATGGCAGCACAGTCTGCTGGGGTGTGTTCCAGTAAGTGTTTTTTTCTTAGACACAGATTGTGACTTCAACAGGCTGGTTAAAACTTAGTGTACCTTTCAACCTGTCAGAAGTTACCCAAAATCCATAATTGGGCTACACAGTATGGAAGAGATTAATATTTAATGATACTTTATTTTCTCTTAAATGTTTACAGTGTGACTGGACTTTACTTACAGTGTTCTCCAACACAGAGCAGAGAATAGAAGTTTAAAACTTAGGATGATTTGTGTTAAAAGGGACCTTAAATATGATTCAGTTCCAATTGTCCTTCCTGATGAGGGAAGGACTTTCCTTATGAGGAAAGCCTGAGGGAGCTGGGTCTCTTTAGCTTGGAGAAGAGGAGGCTGAGGGGTGACCTCATTAATGTCTACAAATATGGACAGGATCACCTTCTACTAGATAAGGTTGCTCAGAGCACCTTCCAACCTGAGTGATTACAGGGAGGGAGCATCCACAGCTTCCCTGAGCAGTCTGTTCCAATGCCTCATCATTCTCACAATAAGTAATTTCTTCCTAACATCTGATCTAAATCTCAAGTTTAAAGCCATTCATACCTTCTGCTGTCACTACTACTCTTCCCAGAGCCATTTCTAGGCTAAATAAACCAAACTATCTCAGACTGTACTTATAGGGAGATGTCAAAGCCATCTCCTATAAGGTTATTTAAAATAAGGTCTCTATTCCGTGGCAAGGTTATTCTGTTGCTATTTGGCACCACTCATCAACAAACTACAAGTAAAACTAACCAACCAACCATTTGGAATCCGAAGAAGGATCTTTGTTGTGAAACAATAATTGTTTCTAGAACATAGAAAATATTACATCTCTAATTGCAGAATCATTAAGAACCTCCAAGAATGTCTTTCAACAGTGTCTCTTACCCTCTTTATTTGTCAGTAGCTTTTCAGCACACAGCTTCCCTGTGTATGTGTAAAGGTAAAAAAAAAGGTAAAAAGGTATTGGCTATACATAGATGTAATCCTAGTCATAGGATATATATGCATACACATATACATAGGAGGTTTCATATAAACATCAGAAGGAACTTCTTCACAGTGAGGGTTACAGAGCATTGGAACAGGCTGCCCACAGCGGTTGTGGAGTCTCCCTCTCTGGAGACATTCAAGACCTGCCTGGATGTGTTCAAGTGCAACTTGGTCTAGGTGGTCTTGCTGTGGCAGGGGGATTGGACTAGATGATCTTTTGAGGTCCCTTCCGATCTCTAATGATTCTATGATTTATGTACGTATACACAAATTGACTTAGCTCCAGAAAGCTCTTCTGTGCTCTTTCAGGTGTTAAAATTAATCTCAAGCAGAGACTCCTGTGGCACAGTGAATGCTGAGGTGGCCCAGGATCAGCACAGAATACACATTGTAAGAGCAAGGTTGAATACATAAAGCTGGTGTAACTTCTGTATGGGGAAGCTGGTAATAAGCATCCTGATTGTGCTGCAGTGTTACACAGCAACTACTGTCATAGCTTTAGAAAGTTCTAGAAGTGAGTTTAAGGAGTTCATCATTGGAATATTCTAATTCAGTCTCTACTTCTTCCAAGCAAAACCATAGGTGAGGTTTGTACAACATAACTACACAGTGTATGCAATTACACTCATATATTTATTCTGCAGTTCACCATATCTAACAAAATTATTCTTTTAAGACTACTAGCACTATGTCTTTATTTAATGCCTTCGTAATTATTCTCAACTAGCCTAGTCAGGCCTAAACACTGTGGGACTAGTGGGAATGGCAAGTGCCAGAGAACTGGCTAAGCAGCATGACAGAGAATTTCTTCCTTTGATGTGCCTGGTTGTTTCTAGCAATTTTGTGTCTCAGCAGATGATTAGAAAGTTCAATAGAAAATTCTCTGATACTATCAAGGAGTAAACAACCTAATTATAACAGCAGAAGGGTTCAGAATAGATCCTGTACAAAGAGCAAGAATGCTTCTTGTCGCAGGATCTCCTCTGGAGATACAAGCCAAGTAACAACAGGATACTAATACGGTTAGAGTTGTTCTCTCTTTATTGCTCAAGCGGCCAGTTTATATACACTTCCAAGCCAGGCATCTGCTGTTCACTTGCTCCAAATACTACTAACATCAGTTAATAGAGTTATCATGCATCCAGAAAAGATAATAGGTACATGTATACAGTGTTCATATTCAATCTCCTCCCAACCTGCAGTTAGCACATCCTGTTTAATATTTTTGTCTTATATAACACAGCTGTTTTGCAATGGCATTGTTCCCCTATTCTACCCCTTCATGGTGACTTCAAGGACATCATATTGCAGCTTCATCCTTTGCCAGCAGCCCTGGGTTGTCCATGGCATGCCTGTTATCAGCAAGGAATTCCTCCATGGCTTCTCATGGCTTCTCCCCAAGTGAAACATAATACTAGTGTCTGAAAGAGAATGCTTTCAGACAAAGCAACTTAGATGTCAGAACCAGTTCCCCTCCCTCCCTGTTTCTGATTCATTCACTAAATTTCATGTCTTACCTTGGGGGACTGGACACAAATTCAGACCACAGAACAATCTGTGTAACAGGAAATGAGTGCAAACTCAACCTGGGTGATGTCTTTTGTCATATTGCAGGACTGCAAATCACATCTCAAAGGAATATATATGATCAATAGTGACATCATACAGCAGAAGTATTTCAGTAATTGGCACAAGTCCCTTGGCAGCTTGACTTTGCAGCTTTTTCAAGATGATGTCAGTTTGGGCTAAAGACCTTCCCATTGTTCTGTAGCAGTCACCATTAGACTAACACACTGCAGCTGTATGCAACACTTCTTCCACTGCTGCATCAGAGTATACATCTGATTAATTTTTTCATAGCTTGGGTGTCAAGACACTAATTAATGCTGCTCCACAGATTATGAACTATTCCCTTTTTGACATTCTAGTTTTCAGGCACCTCTTGGAGCCTTGCAGGTTTTATTCCATCATGGTAAATACAGAGTGTTTGCTACACTTGGCATAACTGCAATATCTGGGGAACTTCTACCTCGTTTCTTTGCGTAGGTCCACATGAACATTCACTGTCTGGGGGTGTGCAACTGCTTTTTTACCTCAGATAAGTGTTTTACAAAGAACACACAGTACAAGTGCTTACTGACTCTGCACATTGCGCATTTCAGGAGGTTTAATTCTGTCTCACTTCCATTTTCTCTGTATTGAAGCTATTTTTGCTTACTATGAAGTTTTAATGTGCCTAGCCTTTTTCCATCTCCACAGAGACAGAAGATAACTGTCTCCCCTTTATACAGCAGAGATCAATAACACCATGAAATTCCAGATAGACGCATAGTGGTGATCTGCACAAAGATATTACACAGTACTGGTTTAACAATCTCCTTTAGCAGGTTATTTCAGTGCTTTCCTGTTGTTTCTTAGAGCTTTTCCCAAAGCCTAATAAGCTACTTTTGTTGTAATTTAAACACTTCATTCATTATTTGTACACAGAGAAGGAACAGTTTTATCCTTCTTGCCTTTTCCTTATCTAAAAAAGGATAGTGCCATGAGCTGAACTCATTATCTCTGGACAGATTCAGCATTAATTTGCTGCAACATCTCCTTGTGGGACGTTTTCTAGAAATGACAGGTCTCAATGCCAGTCAGTTCTGCTCCTCCGTGTTTCATTCTTGTGTTACCTACCTCTATGGGACATAGACAATTTGAAGCCGTCTAAGAGCAGAGCAGGAAAAATAATTTGGCCATCTTCTGTAGCTTATTACAGCTTCTATACAGCTTTTGCTTTTCTCAACACCACGTAACAGTTTACTATTCAACTCATTACCCATTGTAAGTCTCACTCCATCCACACAAATCCATCAACAAACTAGTTACTCCATTCTCTGTGGGGGTACAGTCAGTTATCCCTGCTTACAGCCTTAGAGAGGTGAAGCAAGAGAGGCTTTGTAGAACAGTTCATTAAATCAGTTCTATGACACATGTAACACAGAATGTTTGCCAAAGCCATTCTGAAAGTTTACCCACACAAGTAGATTTGCTTTGCTCACTATATACTGAATAGCTTTTGTCTGATAAAATCAGAAGTTACATTTAGTTAAACAAAATTTTCACTCCCAAAAAGTTCTTGAACTACAATCACATGAAAAGATGACATCAGTACAAATTGTTGTACACTTGCAGCACAGCAATCACACCGGTGACTGTGTGGCACATTGACAAGCTCTCGACAAGTTAGACATTAACAAGAAATAAACAGCAATTCCTCCAGTCTATATCACTACTATTCACCCTCCTTTCCTACAGTATCAGCGCTTCAGTGGTGCTAGCACATCTGTTTGCATGTGAGATGTTATATTATGATTCATGTCAAGGTAAAAACAATATCCCCCCCTTATCAATGTGGAAAACTATTGAACAGACTCACAGTGAAAATCATCAGGACAAACGGTAAACAGGGGGGGTGGGGGCTGAGCAATCTAAGACCTGCAAAGTGTTGTGCTATGTATGGGGAGCTAATTATTGTTAACTAAGATTAGGCCAAGAACATTGTCTCCTTCCTTATCTTTGGATCTGGGGTCTCACCAAGAAGTGCAGATGTGAACAAAGAGGAGACCGATATGATGGAATCCTTTGAAGTCATAATCTGTATGAAATAAGGTATAAAATGTTGCTGCCTTTAACTGTAAGTGTGCATGTTGGTGGAGTGACTAACTCCCCATGCACCTAGCACTGCTTGCTCATTCCTTGTTACCGCAACAATAAATCTTTTGTATTTTATCAAAGATTTGAGTGGTCTGACAGATTGTCTTGGTTTCGGAAGACAGGTGTCGGTTAGGGAAAGCTGGAGTCTCCCTTGGAATGGAGACTGTCAACCCTCTCCCTCCAGAATATTATAATTTTGCAATT